>VUJU01000200.1:0-143137 GCA_009835225.1 Aphis craccivora | reverse complement strand
GTCATGTCACACGTGACGGTTTCGAAGATTGCGTGTTTTTTTATTTTAAGAGAAAAAAATGCATACATAATACATATACATACAAAAAAAATATATATACATACAAGTAAAACTGCTGCACGCGGCCATATGACTAAAACCCATATAGGAAGCTGCTGTTGCTATATATATACGTTGAATGTTACGGTATGTATATAATATCGAATAATATATAACTATATATACCTATATAGTATGTATATAATATTATGTATATAAATAGTAACCGGTATTAATGTGCGCACCGGATTTATGGGACCGGAAGATTACAACCATCTTCCTGTCTCCCAGCTCGCTGCTGCAACGCTGCAACAATGCACCAGGACGAGTGTGCAAACGGTATAGTTTACTAGTCCCCCGGCGCGGGCAGCCCTGCCGGTCCCGGGACGTGTGCGTGCAAGCGTGTAAACCGCTCCTGCGGGATCCCGAAATTGAGGAATTGAGCTATTGGTCGTAAATAATGGCTGTATTATTGGATCCGGCTGCCAGGTCCCGCCGACCCTCGTCCCCCGTGTGTATATATTGCTGGCTGCTTGCGAGTCCCGGCGAGCGTCGCGTTCTCGATCTTCGCTATATGTTTTTGCGCATCCTTCTCACGCGTGGTCCAAATAGTCCTCCGGAATCCTAAATTATACACAACGTCATAATATAGTAATAATATAATATACGTGCAGTTCGCATAACACGCGTATATATAATGTATATAGCTATTTGTATTTGCGTGTGTGTTGGTGAAAAGGGGAGAAAGCGCCCCCTTTCAGCCTGCTCGTAAACCACGCACTTAACACGTATTCTGGATTAGACTGCGACGTGATATATATATATATATATGTGTGTGTATATGTGTATACGAGCTCACACACATTTAGAGCCTATATATCCTATTTTCGGGTCCGCTACATATCAACGCGCGAGAGTGGTCTTATATGTAATATATCCTACCGAAAAGTGATAGGTCGGTCGTATTTCTTGTTGTCTTAGCGTTTAAAAAAAAAAAAAAACCTAAAAGCATAAAAATTGTTAGCACGTTTCATATAAGTATATAAAATTTGGTTAACAAGCTCATAACCACGGTGCATTGTATTTACGGATTTTTTAGTAGGTCGTAAATAGTACTTTATAGTTATACATATATTATTATATTAAGTTACCATTATCGATAAATCGACTTATCCTAAGAATATTCATAGGTGCAATAGGTATAGGTAATAAAATACATACTATATTAATTCCATATTTCCAGGAACTTCAATAAACAGAGGGAAAAAGGTTTTTCTTTCACGTGCATAAGACTTAACATATTATTATACTTATAGTGGTTTATAATTTCTTTTTTGTATAGTTTCTTATATATGTCATTTTTAGTATACCATTGGAATTTCATCACAGATTACTATAATGATACTTTATTTAATATGCCATTTTAACACATATATTGGTGAACATCATACTTAAGTCGCGAATAAAATAACTATCTAAGATATAATGTTCGTATAATATACTAACTGTATTTATGTATGTATATTACCAATATACATATAGATGGATACTAAAAGTATGTAAAAAATAATACCAAAGTATATATAGTTGTGTGTGTATTGTACAAGAGTCGTAGTAGGTAGAATACAAGTGTTTTAACGTTAGCGTTGTGTATATATTTGCAAAAAAAAAGAAAAAAAAAGAATAGGAATGTTATTCAAATAAAATTGTTTCAACGGCTTTGCAAATGTGTTACCGTTCGGGGCGAGGCATAAGAATATTACAAACGCGGTTAGACATCGAGAATGTCGACTATGAGATACGTGTATGTGTGTATAATATGAATAATAAATACATATGTGTTACTACATTATAATATAGGAATAGGATAAAATACGTGTACACGAATATGTCTTCGCACGTGGGCATTTGCTACTTGGTATGGAACGTGAAGAATAATTTTACATTTATTATTAAAAAAAAAAAGAAAAAGAACAAATTTTACCATTGAATTATGTCCTTTTCTTGTGCCCATTCCCCACATCATCCACCTCCGGGCTTTCCTTAAGGCACACATTTACGACGATATCCTTGCTTATATATACTTCCACGCCGTACATAATGCGTACGTAAAACATATAAATTTGGTCGCCTATGCTGTTCATATATTTATATATATATACATATATATATATATATATAAGTAAAGAGGATATATATTATGTTTATATATTTTATGTACGTTAGAGTTGGTGTACTTGTGTGTTTCCACGGCAATACGTTATAATCGTTGTCACATCGGCCGTTGATTTATTATGTTTTATAGCCCGTGACATTTAATAAAAAAAAAAAAAAACGAAAATAAGTAAAAGAAACCTTGAGAGAGGGAAACGCTCGCATACACACACACACATATAAATATAATACACAAACCCGATCTCGCTGGCTTATAACCCGCCCATCCCGCCTATACAAATTTCATTCCGAGTTCTCTCCGACCGGCGCAGACATTAGTCTTTATTTTTATCGTATATATACATCTATACGATGCGGCGGCGGCGACGGCAAACAGGCAACGTGTCGGAGTTGCCGGGTCTCCAAGGTTACATTGTAGATATTATTATACGCTCGCGCTTCTCGTATACAATATGTGTATATGGCGTGTGTGTGTGCATATTTGTACACTGTTGTGTGTGCCGGTTATGTTTTTCGAAAAAATACATTTTTCAACCACTTGAACGATTTTTTAAGTGGCCGACCGACAATCGACCGCGCTCGATCGTCCTCTCTCGCCCGTAACTCCTATCCGTGCAGTATAGGTTTAGCTATTATGTGTGTATTATATATTATATCCGTCTTATAGAGAGCCTCACAGATGTACTTTATATGTCTGCTTAATGTCCGATCTCGAAAATCTCCGGAAAAATTTCGTTATGAATACGCGTGTTCTCTACGATATAATTGTTATTTTTGGTATTATACAAGTAGGTATGCGCGATACGACTAGACGCTCTGTATTATAGGAGGTAATCTACGATACACCGAACAGTCATGTTCGACCACTACCACAAAGTGTAAAAACTAATTGTGTAGTAAGAATGACTTTTTCGAAACTTTTGTGCGCATAGAGTAGTAAAACCACTAACCTAAAGCACGGTCAACTGTATATATTATACCTACGTCTCAATATAATAATATTATTATCTATCAATAAAATATTGGCAATTTATCAATTCTCCTAATGCACTTTTTTTTTATTAAAACGGTCGTTTTTAAACCTGTTTTGATTCGATTACCACGTATTGTAATGCGTCCATGATCTATGAGTTTCTCCTTTTGGCAATTCTAGCGCGTGGGTACAGATAATTCCGCTTTATCATCGTTTCGACAACTTATAGATAGGTACTAATATATATTCAATAATAATATATTAAATTCTACACTTTAACAGTTCTAATATGCATAATAGGTATACGCATAGATTTGAATTTCGCATTTTATATTTGAATACGTTAACTAGTTTTTTTTTTTCTGCGACATAATCTAAACATTGGTATACGATTCGCCTAACATCATAAATCAAACCTATTCAATGCAAAACGATTGAATCGGTTTTTTTTTTGGCTCGACTTCGAAAATATTTTTCAATTACGTTCGTGAGGCCGGCGTCGTTATAACGATCATTATACAATCGTGAATAAATGTTACACCGAATGAATGTCATAAACGTGTTGAAAACAAACACAGCGTTTATCTCGTGAGTCATTCGTGCGCGGACCGTTCAGATGAAAATCGGATAATAGACCACCACCAAGGAAACTCGAAAACTAAAACGTGTGTATACACTATACACATAATATATATATACCTACTTAACACGTATACTAGTCCTACCATTATGCGTCTATAATTCTTTACACAATCATAAACGACAATGTTAACCACACGTTCGTTTTACTAACGATTCGCATAATATTAATATGTATCCATTTATAATCTGCGTATGGCACTTAGTTACATTTAATTACAATATAATATGATTTGCATAATTTATACCTATAACGTGCCACATCTTTTGACGCGAGCAATAAATATAAAACTTATACGAATATAGGTATTTTGATTATTTTTCGTTATATATACTATTATACCTGCAATGTATAAATTTACGATATTGTTTTTAAGCCGTTGACCGTCCGAGGACGTTTCGAACACGTATATTCTGGTTGAATTTATTACGCGTCTTAAATAGCAATTAGTAACGGAATAAAATATTATGTACCACGGCGCTGCGACCGAGACGCGCGGCCAGGCATCCGCAGACCATTTTAATTATTTTCTATGACGTTACACAATATTGAAAACACAACGAAGGCGATGTATTAATAGTCCACCGTTTTCTTCCGACTCGTCGGTAGCATATAATATTAACCATGTTATATTGGTCCAATAATAACGCATCTCCTATATACTATAAAGCGTACTGTATCTAGTAATTGGGATTTGTTGCCAGTGTTTATAAGCATTTCACCGTATCCTATTAATACACTGCAATGTGTATAAGTTTTTAAAAATCTAATTTTTTTTAACCTTATCTCTTATTTGTTACATGGTGGGACACAGTATTATCGTTGCATAGAAGGGCTCTCGTATCGCATTGTATCCATAGCGTAGGTATACGCCTAACCCTACCTATACCAACCTACATATTATATAGATTAACGATAATTATGTGCATAAAAAATTTGCATAATTTGACTATAAGTCAGACTGTTAATCACATTATTGTGTGCCACGGCGCCGCCGGTACCTACGCTTATACGACAATCTCACGTCTTTAATAAATAGGAACAAGTGTACAACCGCGATACTGCACACGTATTAATTTGTACCTGTGACAATACAATTTTAATTGACCATAGTCCGCCCCAATAAGTAAAGTGAAAAATAATTGATGAGGTGATAGATTTATTTTTTGATTACTCGTATTCATAATTATTACATTAGCTGTACTAATACAAATAAAACTTTTCTTAAACCTGCAGACACATCTGGGACGTGTTTTGACGTAATAACATATTATAATATTAAGGTCGCAGTAAAAAAATGCAGGGAATATAGTTTACTATATTTCTGTCTTTACTAGACGGATTTTATCTGAATAATTGTGCGTCGGACCTAAACTGGCCGCACCTCGCCGTGCAGTATTCTGCGTCGAAATTCCTACGTGATTAACAACGAAGCACCTCTATATTATGCACTTTGTACATAGATATACTATATGCATGTGTATACGACTTAACGTGTATTATATGCAGTATTCTTACTAGCGTATTATACGCTTATATTAGTACAGTTGCCGGCGAACCACGTTATATTAAAAACAGTAACTCAACCGTACGACGAGGGGTCAGACATATTATTATATTATATATCTCGGGGACGTCGCGGGAATTTCGCATGTCGTAAATCCGAACTACGCGTATATTAGACGTAGGGTATGCACACAGCCCGGCGCGAGATAAACGAGTCTATATATATATATATTGTATTATTCAAAAGGGGGGACTGACGTCTTCGAGGAGTCGGTCTATTAGCGAAATTAAACTCGGACCCGAATTTACGGGAGCTACACAACGGTTTTTGCCGAGGCGACGGCTTAAGTCTCTCGCCGCACCCCCGCTCCGACAGCACCAACGACGACGACCCTCTGACCGGGGGTGGACGTTATTGCAGTGGCGTTACCGTGGGTGCCCTGCATGCGTGGACCGTGACCGCACGTCCGCGCGTTAACATTTATACCGAATTCGTCGAATAACTAAAACTGTACTTATAGTATTATAATATATAGTAATGATAATACTTAATGCATTTAATATCGCAAATTGCAGCGTTTACGATCAACGAAATCGCTATAACCGCTCGAATGCCATACATAATTATAACTATAGCGCATAGAAATATTATTACGAAAACGAATCGAGAGACTGTAAGAACCGTACCTAACTAATACCTACTATCCTGTAGGTACCTATAAATCATAGTACACAAGTCTTTAACGTCGACGGCGGTCTGCGGACAGCTAATGTTTTTCGCCGACAAATTAAAAAACGATTTAATCGTTTTGATTCATGTGAATCACCCAAGGATAGCTTCGATAACGACTACGGACGGCCACTGATCATAAATTCATTCCCGCAAACGGCGCGTAACGTCTCGACGGAGCTCCGCAGTTCATTGTTGTTAAATTTCAATATTACGTATTGTACCGATGATGCCTTCTAGGTGGGTGGCTTTCTGTTCTTTTTTTTTTTTTAATCGAACGCTTTGACGTTCCGTTATTAATCATCGGTTTGATATTTGTTAGTCGTACAAATCCGCCGTGTGTTCGTACGTGCAAACGTCGTTGTACCTATATCTTTTAAAAATCACGCGTCCGTGTCGACCGACGGCGGCCAACAGGCTTATAATATTTTTCTCCTCGGAGGCGTATACAGCGCGATATATATGTGTGAGTGCAGCGCAGTTGAGGTACCTCATAGAACAAGCCGTACTTCACGTATCCGTACAGAAATCGTTCGAAAAAATTGATTTCGTCCGACACGATCGTCGACGCGCTCACTAATTAAGTTTTTTTTGTTTAATACTATTAATTTCCGTGTAGGTACGGTGTTTATAAACCGCACGTACCGCGGCGCGCACCAAATACGCGCAGACGTGATTTACCAATTTATCTTACTCCTACTCCTACACGAAACTATATATCATATATTATGAAGTATAAAAATGTTGTGTGTGTGTATGTATGGATTTTTGGTAATCGCATATTATATATTATCATACACATACGAACAGAGCTGTCGGTCGACGGAGTGCACATATAATATTATTTCCCGACGGCAATTGCCTATAGCCCGCGTAGTTTTTCTGGCTTGAAACACCTCGTGGTCTATAATAGATTATACTTCACGTTTATCCTATATACATACCCGGGGAATGGTATTAACAAAAACTGTAATCGTTTTAAACGATCGTCGCGGCCGAGGCGTGTCCCGGTTATAACGAAATGCTGCAGTGTATGTATTTTTATACTTTATCCTATACAATCGATCACGTATAATTAAACATTAATAATATGTGAATAAAATACTTCGACTTATATACATGTTATTTGTATACGTTATTCCTTACAAGTTATTGTAGCAGTTGTGGCATGTCGTTTCTCAAAGATGGATATAGTCTCTCGTCACTCCCGTGGGTTTGAAAAAATCCTGAGCCTGAAAGCCTGAATCCTTTCGGTCACCGTGGTCCGAGTAAGTATATACCGGAGGAGTAACACTCTCGTGAAAACAACAACGTTGTATCGCCACCGCTCGGTGTGTATATAAATCGTATTTTTAATATGGTAAACGACGGTTTAATGACTCGCCGTCCAGAGATTTATATGCGCCATAAATCACTCAAATCGTACATAATATGCGTACTTGCACACGTATATGTATAGGTCATTATGCTCCTCGGAGTTAAGAAGGAGCTTCCTTAATCGTTTACACGCCGCGGCCCCCGTAAATAACGACATTTTGTCTGTATCTACTTTTATAATAATAATATCCCAACGACTACTTCTCGCTCACACGCATGGATACAACTGTATTATACTGCACGATAGGAAGAAACGAGAAATTATTTTCCTCTTACATTTATAATATCATGTAATATATATCTGTTGGAAATATACACGAAAGACGTCCGGGACAATGTTTATTAAAATAAAACGAGCATAATATAATAAATATATAAATATGTACGACGGTGTGTATTATGTAATACGCCGTATAAAATTTATACGGTCAGGAGTGTTTTTTAGTTGACTTCTCAACACAGCGTTCGTGCTTATCACCTATTTTATAAATATATACACATAATCCTTTCGTTGAATCGTACATTATACAACTTTCGTGGACATAAAAATAAATTTTACTGCTGTCGAGTATTTTCTATTTATATATACGGGAAATTTATTTTAAGTTGCACACTGTGCAAATGAACAACCAATTTATGCGATCCGAATGCCGCAAGTTTGTTCGCGCATTTCGCGCATTTGATATTTTCACATTATTCACGCATGAATTAAGTCGTCGAATGGATCTAATTTTTCGGCCCGACCGTTTTTATTATACGTCGTAAGGAGGAATGGTTTGCACTACTATATATATGCGCGAATACAACGTGTGCGCTTCTATTTATGTATGTATTTATGTTTACAGAATAAACGATATATTTTATGTGTAACGACAAAAACTCTTTGTATATCTGAACGTCGTCGTCGTGTAGCGACACGCAATATCCATATAACACACGTGTACACAAACACACACACATACACATGTACACAATGTACTTCCGTGGCGTCACGACGAAAACCGTCGTATCTCTCCGACGGTGCTTCCTAAACGCGTCGTGACGTTTATATCGCGAGTGCATATAAATATCGTCGGGCCGTTATATTATCTCGATCCCATCGGAAGTCCATTGGCGCCTTGGAAATATAGCTGAAAATCGCGTTTCCTCTCGGGAGCGCCGACGAAGAATAGCGAACCGCACGAGCGTGGGCTTTCGGTGGGGGTACAGTGGAAAAAACACACACTATACACACTATTTTAGTATTTAAGGGGCAAACTATACAAAAAGAGAGAGAGAGAGACAAATACTATAAATTTTAGACTCGCATCCTTGTCTAGAGAAATGTCACCGGAATATTTGCGCAATATATAATATAAATTATACTGCAGGTCCTCGTGCGGCTGCAGTATGTGTGTGTTATATCGATGTATATTATATATAGAGATAAATTAATAGAGAGAGCGTATCCAGAGAATAATACAGAGAATGTACTCTTTTATAGCCGGACCATCGAGTCGTTTCCTCCTTGTACGAAACGCGAGCGACTACTGTGCACGGCGGTATGCACTGTATAAATGTGTGTGTGTGTGTGTTAGTGCGCAATAATATGGGCATATCACCAATTCGCCAAGTGTACGCGAGTCGGCGGTTCGCCTGTTCTAGACGACTTAATAGCCTAAATGCAGCGAAAACGACCCGATATATATATATATATATATTTAATTAATTATTATTATATTATATTATATATATATATTATTATCAGAGCGCTTTTTAATGGTGTCGTGCGTATATATTCATCGTGCCAGGACACGCCTCTAACGATCCTTAACGGCCTTGTAAAACATCCGAAACCGCGCTTGTATATATATATATATATACGATATGATAATAGTGTCGCGCGCGAACTAAACCGTCGTACTCGATAGAACAGATTTTATAAATTTATATAAACATAAAAGTTGTCGTACATCACGAACGCATAACGCCAGTGGTCTATTTAGCGGACGCATATTATGTTCGACGCTATATTATATAATAATAAGTGTCCTAAAACATTAAATGCATGAGTAGGATATCGATGCAGCGAATCGCGCTCAATACACACGCGACGCATTATGTCGTTTATAATACGACGCTATAAATTATAATATTATATAGGTATAAGTATATGTTTTTATTATATATCTGGGTGCATTTTATCCGTGTACGACTCGACAGAGACGTATTGCAGAGAGGATACTATAACGTTGGCGCGCGCGCGACTGGATAAATAACAATGACATCTGGGAGTGTCTCTGAGACATCCGTTCCTTTTTTTTTTTTTATATATGCATCCCACGCTTTTTTCTGCTTTTCCTTTTCTCCGACCTATACAGGCACACGCACTTACACATAGTGTATATGTGCGTATATACGATATATATATATATATGTATACTAAGGTTTTAGTCTAACCGTACTCGAGATTTATGAGGACAATTTCTCCGAGGGGTGTCGCGAGCAACCCTTGGAATAAAGGGACCTTTTCCTTCTGCATCACGGTGACTTGTCCTTTTATGAACTCGCTTTGTTTCTAAAACAGTCGTTCCCACTGATACACCGCACGCGCGTCTATAAACATCGTAGGTATACACCTACTCTATATACCGAGTGGGCTGCAAACTTTTGCGTACAATCAAATTAGAACGCCGGATATACGCACATAGCATAGTTATATATTATACATCCATGCTACCTATGATAGTAGCTTGTATCTATATTATACCTACCTATTACATGTGATATTATATATTCTTAATGCCGTCGGCCATAAAATATAATATTATGCGAATAACATTTTGTTCTCGATTCTATATGCTTACATCGATCGACCGATCGAATCATACGACACTGACTAATAATCACGTTTTGTTTTTATTTTGTTTTAGGTAAGAAAATGTTGTGTATAATATTATATATATTGCAGTATATGTATAATATACTTATGTGTCATATTGCGAGTACGTGCAATAGTTTTATGTCTTGTCGGCCGGCACGTGCGCGGTTCGCTGGTAAGTATTAAAAAATTATCACCGTCATCGGTTTTACATATTAATATTGTATATCATACGATGTGTAGGCATTTTCTTGGCACTCGTCGTCCCGACGATATTATAAAATGAGTGTATGTGTTACAATATTATATTTAAGAGTGTCGCGCCGGATGGGATCGTTCGCGCATGCAGAAAGTCACATTATTTAACGACAATAATAATTGCCACAGACGCGTATTTCGAGTGGCCGAGGGGCGAAACAAAGCCGCGCGATTCGAAAATAGGCGAAAAAATAAAATATACAACAGAAATAAAAAGGATGGGATGGCGCGCGTGCGGGGTAGTTCCGATATAAATATAAATATATTATGGATACGACGTGGCCGAGTTCCAAGTCGGCAATATCACCACCACGAGGTTTGGGGGGTGGGGTAATGAATGATTGCGTCTGCGACGGAATGTTGTGTTACGGCCTCGCAAAACCCGATAATCTAGTGCGAATAGTCTGTGGCAGTGATACGATTAATAAAATATGTACAATTATTAATTAAAACCGCACAGTGTAATTTTCATCATAATATAAACAACGTTACTTGCAAAAATCTGTAGTGTTCCGTCACGCCGACCACTATACGAATGCTGTCGTAATACAAACTTAAGAAAAATCAATGCATCAAAGTCCAAATCAATGATATTTATAAAGAACCGAAGGATGAAAAGTCCGATAAATCGATTTACATAATATATATTATGCAAACAATATGTATACCGTATTTATACACATGACTAACTGGTTTAAAAATAATAATTTTCCATGTGCAATAGACTGACTAACCAAATGTTTTAAACGTCGTACATGAATATGGTGTAATAAGCTAATAAATAATATGATGCTGAAAACTTATTTTATTTATTTCTGACGCACATTATAAGTCCTAGATAAATTAAAATACATTGTTCTTTCAATATATTCTACGTAAAGATAATATTATTTGTGATGAGCTAAAGAAATTAATTTTTTGAATTGTTACCAATATAAATCATATCATTGAATTACGAATTTTAAATTTAAGAATTTCAATTCAAAAATATAGCGTCTATATCATATTATGTAATGTTTAATGTTTGTAATTTATATTATTTCTAAAATACCATTTGCTCATATTCCTTAAAGAATAAGACATACATTTACTATCCATTTCAATCTATTGACATGTTTTGGAACTTTAAATTAAATGCTATATCCTATGCGTATTATAAAGATGTAGTAAATACATTTATCTTAAAGATTTTTCTTCATTCTTCTAGCCTCTGTTTATTTTGACAGACCATTTGTTAGCCTTTATTAAAGCACCATGCAATGAAGTATAATAATGAAAAAATTGATAATTAGTTTTAAGAAAATTGGTGCACAAAATGTTTAAATTTTCAAATAATAAATGTTTGTATACAATTAATTTCAGTTATAGTGTGTCAGTAATAGGTATAAATAGGCGGTACCGTATATTGTGAATATTTTATAATATTAGTATGCAAATAGAAATATTCGGCATAGTATCTGATGGACATTAAAATAATTATAAAATGTATTCGATTCGTATCCGGGCATCAATAATTCCAGGCGAAGATTGTCTCTATTTAAATGTTTTTTGGATGTTAATATAAATTGTTATGTTATTACGACGAAGACGCCAATGCCTCATGTTAGTCGTCTTTGTATTCAGTCAAGCTACTATTTATACAAATGCAAAATTATTGCTGTCAGTATTTGCGTATATATATATAATGTGACGGCGTTGTTGACAGTTTTATTATATCATTATTATTCGAATGTATAATAGCAGTGCACATATAGCTTTGTAAATATCATGGGGAGGAAGAAGTTCAATCTAAGTTAACTAAAATTAAAAATCAAAAATAAACCACAATAAATTAAATATTTTATTTTGTTAATTTGTATTAATACTTTATAATATAATAACAATTTAGGAGTAGGTACCTTACTTTATAATCCAAGTCATTATAGCTTACTATGAATGTATTTACGAATACAATATTCGGTTTCTTAGTTACGACGTATAAGTATATTTATTCGTATTTATTTTAGTTAAAACGTTCACATAAATAATACGACCAATATAATATAGGAAACTTTTTACAGAGTTAAAAATTAAATGTCATCGCATTAACTTCTATAAAAACCACCAGTCTTTCAATTATTTCAGTATTTCCGTATAACTGGACACAATTATAAAGGAATTTAGTTATTACTTATTAAGTATAGGTAATATACTATCTACATTATACTCTGTACTTTCAAATTAATAGGTAACATTTTGTTTCACCGAAAAAAATCGCACAGTATACACACTCGGTACTATTATTTGTAGGCCATACAGTAATAATAATATCAATCGCATATATCACTGCAATGCATGGCATACGGAAAGATATTTACTTTTTTAGGCATAACTTTGGACTCGCACACACGTTTACGGACGCGTACAGCCATGAGGAGGGTGGACCTTCGAGCACGAACCAGAACCGGATCTTTTCGCTGGCATTAAATAATAATAATAATAATAACATGGACCTCGGCGGCGGACGGCGACATACCTATAATAAATAATCGGTGGCTGCACGTAAATCGTTCGTGTACGTAAAGAGGACGACGCGGTCGACCGCGGGTGGGAGTGAGAGATGTAGTGCCGTGGGAGCGAGGTGGGAGATTTTTTTCTCGATAGAAAAAATAAAATAAAGGTATACCGAGGGTGGTGGTGGGAAAAAACCTGCAACCGGTTCAGATTACCAGTTTTTTGGAATTTTACACGAGTATATAGGTATTATTATTATTGTTATTATTACCACTATATGGGTTGTACACATTATCTATCATCGCGGGCTGTTGTAAAATATATTTGTGTAGTGAATCGTATCAATACCTATATGCATAGTAACAATATCAGTGAAATTTTTGCGAGGGTTGCAGCGAATCTACATAATCATATAGAAATTTAGAAAATTTTATAAAATACGCGCACCGTATAAATATATGACTCTCTGTTGTAGGGCTCAGTGACCCGAACCGTCTGGGTAGTTATATACACCGTAACTGTGCAACGACCGTATATACCCAAGTATGTAATATACCGCGCTTCGCACTGTATAGGTTACGCCGGGTATGTGTACATTTAATTAACGCTGAGGTATTTGTATAATAATATATATTTACACGGGGAGTGAAAAAAATGTATAAGACGATACCTGAAATAAATACGCAGGGTGGTGGCGGCGGCGAGGTTGTGGAGAAACCGGCAGTTGTGATTTATAATGAGCGTTTGGCCGAGTGCAAAAAGTAACGCTTATTTTTTATTTTAATTAATAAGGCACCTACCGCAGCCGTATTTTATTCTTAATAAACGCCCCTAGGCTGCAAGTCGTATATCCATCTACTCGTCGTGCTGCGTACCTTATTATATATACCTACCTAAACATGCACATTGCACATGATAATAATATAATGTATAATATTAGATTTATGTTAAGTGCGAGAAATTGCACAAAGAATGACGGAATGAAAAAAAAAAAATAAATAGCTTAAAAATGTATTTAATAAATAATTGTACCTACATGCACTATCCAGTCTATTCAATTATACATCAGACAATAAAGAAAATAAATTATATTATATATAAATGCAATTACACTTGTCTATTGACGGTGACGACAATTCTCTCAACGTAAGTAAAAGTTAATAGTTAGTTATTATATTATTTATGATAATGTTCATCATTATATGTTTACCCGGGAAACCTGAAATTCATAAATATATTATTATTATATCGCCTAAATATCAAATAGTAATTATGTATGTATAGTGTATACACACAAGGGAACGGATTTTATTAACTTCAATGACCTTTCTTCTTCCCCTCACACCTTCGCATAAACTATATCGGTATGATTTTTTTTTTACTTTCACGTCAAACAGATACAATATTTTAAGTATATAGCGTGATTCAATTCACAGTTGTAGTTTAAAATATTAGTACAATTAATACATAATAATTTAATGAAAAGGTTAGTTTCGAGTCCGGAAGTGTACTCCTGTGTAATGCACTAAGCCACTAATGCGTTAACTGTATATAAAATTTCCCCTTGGAAAATATTATTACTATATCTTGTGCGTGATCAGCAGTCATTATATAATTTAAATTAATAAATTTAATAATTTTTTTTTTTCATAACTTATAACTTATAAGCTATACAACGAGCAACAATAATGCACACCGAATAAATGAGATAAAGTAAACCTAATTAAAAATAGATACAAATTTGTAAAACGTGAATAGGGAATCTTCTCCAATAACGATTAAATTATATCATTAATATTATACATATTAGCTATCGTATCCATGATAGACATGTATTAATAATATTTTGTGAAAAATATTAAATGTTCCTTTTTTATTTTTCCGGATAGAAAACATTAACTCAAGAGTATTGTAACGCGTTTTACAAACGAAAGAAATAAACAATTTTAACGAACGTATACCAATATTTTACGTGGAAAAAATAAAAACAAGAATAACGCGTTATTGGTCTCCGGTGCGTTGCAGCGGGACTTCCGGGATTCCATGGAAATCGGAATAAAATAATTTGTTCAGTATCAAGTCCACATGAATAAATCCCACAACGCATATCAGTATATTATTATGACGGCTATATCGATTATGTAAATATTATAATAAACATTTTAAGCTTTACAAAAGTGCAGTCTTGCCGGGGCGTGGTTTTATTTGATTTCAATTGATTTTAATAATGAACGTCAGTGTTCACAACAATATTATCATTTATGATATATAAGTAGTACAAAAAATAATAATATTATCATATTACATAATATCATTGTATAATAAAATAATATAATCTCCATCATACGGACGATCGATATATTCGTGCGTAACTCGTCGGCGTCGTTATCAACGACCATGTATTATTATAGGCGGCAAAGAACGACGGCGCCCAATTATTATTGTTGTGTTCGTCTAAACTCTAAATCACTATAATCTATTTTCACCGCCGTGGTACTATACTGCCGTTTGGTAAAATAAAATAAATCGACTACCAGACAAATTGACGTAAATTAAAAATGATGTAACGATTTCGCTCCTCGTTGCGGCCGGCGTATAATTCGAGTTCTATAATTTGTTATTTCATATCGCGCGCGGTCACCGCCGTCCATGGGTAGTCGACAACCCCTTACGGTGTTTTATATGGAATGTACGGTGAAAAAAATATCGACAAACGTTTGAAGAATAACAATCGAGCGCGTCCGAACACAATTGCAGGAAATAACGAATCGACGCGACATCGTCGCGATCGCGCGTGAAATATATTTTAATATCGTCGACACCCGAAAAAAAACACTCGCCGACCTACCGCGCGGGAAAACGTACTCTCGTTTACGCTCGATTCGATGACAAAAAAAAATCGTAGTTGCCGCAATCCGTAGGTACGACTTTTCCATATTATAGTGTAACGTCATAATGATGGTCTATGATAATATCATTATTATTATTTTAAGTAGTCGCACTTGACTACGGTGGCGATTCTGTCGGGCCGCCGTAAACTATAATTTCACGTGGTCTCGATTACTGCCCGTGTACATACTATATAGTTATATATACTAATAATAATGTATACAAAGCGCCGACTACTTTTATTTTACAACCGCCGCCGTCGCCGTCGTATCGTGTCAACCGGAATGATTTTTATTAGTGTACTCTAGCGATTTATAGCGCGGTCACATATATAATATTGTAATACGAACTATAATAATATATATAATCGAACGACGAGACCGTTGCAGTATATTATAACTTCGGATTCGGTAGTAAAAAATAATGCGTATTTAACATTATGCTCTTATAGCGTCAATTATTGTCATTATTTTTCCTAAGTTTCTTTTTCCGTCTCACGTCAACAAGGACTTCTCTCCGTCCCGCAAACATAGTTAATATTGTTTTTTTATCGTTATTATGTAGGTTTATCCACGTACATAAATCGCTCGAAAACTCGTAAATCACAATTTTTTCTTATAGCGGCCATCGTGCGTCATATATAAATTAAACGTCGCCATAATTTGGATCGTATTATATTATATCAACTAGCTCTCGTATATTATATTAATTATTACCTACTTATATAATATACGCCATTATTTTAAAAACCGTAACTCGCGTATCGCGTATCAACGCTAGTTAGCCGGCAGTTAACGAGGTCTGTTGTTATTTTTCTGTTCCGCTGCGGTATCCGGTTCGTCTCGTCGTTACGTACATTTTTTTTTCGCAGATACACGGCCATGATAATTATAAACACCGAAGCACCCGCACAGACACGGTACGCGGGCATTATATACACCCGTGTGAGCGCTTTTGACTCGGACACACGTACTTAAGTGTGATTAAAAAAACAAAACTCACAGTCGTGTCTCCTATATAAAACTACATATATATTTCATATACTGTACTGCAATTAGTGTACGAGTATGCATTCCTCATCCACGCGTTTATTATAAATGCAGAGCTTATCACGATACGTATACTATCGTTTTTTATTGTTTATTAGTTATGTGTAAATAATATAGGTACTTTGCATGCCAAAATTTTAGTGCGGACTTAATGTACGGGACGAGTATTATACATATATAGAATAGAATAAAAAAAAAAAAATAGATAAAGGCGTCGAATGTATAATAATAATATATTATATAGTCCGACGGGGCCATTTCGTAAACGATTTCGAATCGAAAAATTAGTCGTTCCGGACCGTGAAAACGCTCAGCAGCTGCCTCCTCTGCGGGTCGTTAAAGTGTATATCGCCATTTCTACGACCGTAAAGCGGGTTTTGCACCAAATATCGAAAAACGAAAGAGACAAAATAAAAAAAAATAAATAAACTATCTACATTTTTTACTTATATACATACAAGAAAAACAAATGGCCGATGCACCCCTATCGACGTCCGCGGTGATTAGCTTCTTTGCGCGCGCACACACACACTTATAAATATACACGTTATTAAACGCTACCCAAATGATAATGTTGCATATATAATATAACTGTACGCAATCGTGCCAATTCTCTCCGTTCTCCTCGTCGAGCGGGCAATCGTTTTATGGTTGACGGCGACTATAGTGCGGGGCGGTCGTGAAATGGCCGAATGGAGGGGAGGGCGTGATGAAGATCGCTCTATATATTTCTCGGACGTTATATATATATATCGAATGTGTATGTGTGTACGTCCTATACGATAAGGTTGAAACCGATCCAAAGGCCGACCCGTTTTAAACGTTATATTCCTCTCGTGCGCCACAACGTCGCCTATGTATCATCGTATATGTAATATGTATATAATATATATATATACATTCTTGCGGTTCGCTATATGTATACGTAATATCGTACACAGGCAGTCCGCCGCTATATTTTGTTTTCTCCGTAGTCGTCTGCTAGTCGCACTCGCGAGTATTTGACACATATATTATTATGACATACGAAAATAATAAGTTATTATTATAATATAACTATTCCAAACAATATCGACGACGGTATTTGTATTATATTATTTTTATAATAATTACCACATGTCCGTGTCGGACAGACCTAATGAAATTTGAATAAACGATCCATTTTTCCTTTAATTCGGTTACGATTATTATAGTATATTTCAGTTAACAACTTCCATCATCGTAACCCCTCGGATTCCATATCCAGCCAAATCAGAATATTAAACTGAACTTTCTAAAACTTTCAACTGTATATAGCTAAAAGAATTATTTAATTTGACGATTATTTAGATACTCTTTAAAAAGTAGTTATTTTATCATAAAAATAAAAATTACGTTTTATAAAAACATAAAACCGTTTGTATAACAACGCGAGATAGGGTCCCGAGTGCTTGAGATACAAGTGCTGTTGCACCCCAACTTGCAGCGCTCTGCGGGTTGCTTGAATTGTTATAGTATCATATTATAATGCATAAAATATAAATATTGAGAGTTCGACAATTCACACGAACTGCATCAAATATGGGGTGGTTCGATAATCGAAGCGTTTTCGGACGTTAAACCATATCCCTAATATAACATTACAATATAATACGAAAAATAATTGAATGAATACTAATTTAATTAATTACGCTCGCGCGCAGACCTGTTAACTAGTAAATTCTCAACTATATCCCATCATGATGGCTAATTACGTACAATAAATAATAATAATATGTACGCCAGGGCTCGTGTATACATGTTTTATTTTAAATTTAATGTGTATACTATGCATACGATTATTATAATATACGATGTTTAAACTTCTGTTTATTAAACGATTGTTATTCTTATATAATACGTAATATATTATACGCGTATATACATTATAATATTATGTATATACATAATTCGCACGTACTAAATTAAATATTTCTCGTATGTTATATATATATCGTATATGTACAATATATTACACGTATATAATAATGGCGGTGTAATATTATAATATATAATCACATGACGCGATCGATGCGAATAATATACTTAACACGAATATACGGCGGACCCGAGTGCGTATGTATATGGGGTAGTCATGAAGGCCGCCCATACATCACAGCATAATATTATTACCAATACGCGCGTATTATACGTATCGTTATAATTTATAATATATGGAAATCGACGAAATTGTCACGTAGCTGTGTGTATGCATATAATATGCTTCGTATTCGAAAACACCGCGGCGCCGCTATTTACGGTCCTTTCGTGCGTTCACTCTCTCTCTCACTATAGCTCTTCCACATAATAGCCGCCTCGTACACACGTCGAATATATTATTATTCTTTCCTTCGCTAATATATACAATATATATATATATATATAGTATTAATATATATCCTCCGCCTGTATATATATAGGTGTATCGCGTCTGCGTTCACCTATATGTGCATATACATATAAGTATAATATTCAAAAGTACTATATTTATGTATACGCGCATAAGATCCGACTAGATTTATGGGCCGTTCCCCGTGGGATTTCCACCCCCGTCACGTCGTTTCCGCCTCGGGCGTTTATGCGAATCTATACTATTACACATATATACATATATACGCACACACGCGCGCGCGCGCACAATACGCTCATTTCTTTTTCCAAAAAATTACAATCGCGTTCGCCCGTGAACCGTTTTTCGAGCGCTCTTTTGCCCCTTTTTTTATTTTTATTATTCATCTCCTTAGCTCTGCGGTAAAGTCTATATCCTGCACCGCCGCCATTCCATAGTCGCCGCCGGCCTGCCCTTTCCGTGTACTCCATATACATACAACGCGCGGCGCTATTAATGCCGGGATTTTTTTTTTCGCAATAAATATCTGGTCCTTTTCGCGTTTGTCTGCCGGCTCCTATATATGCGAATATCTTTTTTTCGACCTCGTATTTACATATATAGGTTTGTAATTTATAACCACACCGTTTCGGAATAAAAAGTATTCCACCAGTGTCGATAATTTATGTGTGTGAACACACAGCATTTTAGGCTTTTATATATATACATTTACGTATCCATAGCAGTCGTTTATGTGTTTTCGTTGTTCGTTTCGATGGTTACACATTACTGAACTGCAACGCAAACGAGTAATATCATTCATATCTGTGTTAAATAGGTTATATCTGGTTACATTCATTTTCGAAAGATAATGATAAAATTCCGCATAACATAAACATTAGATACCTCCTAACAATATTAAATTATTAAATACTTCATATAAAAGATTTTGTTAACAGAAATATACATTAATGATGTATGTTAAAGGTTTTACCATTATTAAAATCTATTTCTATAAATATTAATGTATGTTATTATAATACATCCATATGGTTATTATGATTATCATCAATTAATATAGACTGACTTTCGATGATACAAATAATAATATCGTACACAGTTATAAAAAATACATTTTAACGGTTTTTGTATTGTAAATTTGTTTGATTCAAAACTGGCCCGTTCTAAAAACATAATAAATTTTAAAAAAAAAGTAAAAAGTAGTTCCATTGTTCCTCAGCTTGATATAGCTGCAAGATCATGATAACGAGTAGGAATAAATAAAAAAAATAACCAATTTTAAACCAATCTGGGCAACAGACATAAAGTGTGAACTCGGGTTTTCGCAAAAAACAAAAAACAAAAGATAATAAATCGCATAAAAAGAAATACGCGATGGACGCGCACACGTCACACAATCGTTTGTATCGATATTCTATATTTTTATTATATCGTGGTATTGTATATATGATATAAGTGTGTTATATAGCAAAAAACTCTCTTACTGATATGATCATCATTTATACAACGTATTATAAATTTATATAGAAAACAACCACACATGCAGGCAGTTTTCTAGACTTTTGGTGTAACTCACTCGGACGCCGTGACTCAGTTCCTTATTGTGACCTCACCCGCGATATATATATTATGATCGATATAAATGTATACGAACAAAGTGTTCGCGTATAATATAAATTATAATATAATATTGAGTTGACGATAAAAACGTTAAAAATCGAAATTTTCCGTTGTGTCATACATAGATTTAGTGCGCCCATTAAAAATAAATATTTTAATACGGCGATGGCACTGCGCGGTTTTCGGATATACGCGTACATAGTTTAGTTTTTAAGACTATGGGTTTTTCTAAATATAAAACCCATTAGGCCCTGGATGCAAACGCATAAGATGGAAAAAAAAACAAAAAAAAAAAAAAAAACCCTCGAGGAAACTGTATAGCGAGAGTATATATACTGCACAAACACACGCACACACACATATTATATAATATATGGCGGGGCGGCCGTGGCGGGGTGGAAATAATGCTCGGTCGGCGGCTGCGGCGGCGGGAAGGGTCGAAGACGATTGCCGGTGATCAATCTTGTCGTGGTGCACGGCGCGAGGGTGGAGCGGGACACGGGGACTCGGCGAGCGGAGGAGTGGGTTTGGCCGGGGGTTGCCGGGGGATGATGTATATGCGCGCGTTGTGCCGGCCCCTCGACAATACACCGCCGCCCGGGCCCGGCGTCGCGCGCACGCGAGTGTGTGTGTCGGCTTGTACGAGTGTGTACGTGTTAGTGTGTAGGACGCGCACCTTTATGTATGCCTCGTGTTCCGGCATTTTTATTGATCACGGCCCCCCGGACCCGCCTCGCACGTGAAACCTCCGCCCGCCGTCAACGACGTCGTATACGCACTTTGTACGCACACACACACACACACACACATAATATAGGTAATACGTGTGCGTTTTAATGCACAGAGATTCGTGAAAGGTGCGTGCGTGTTGTTTTATGTTTACTACCTCTCCACCCGAAAACCAGGCGGGTTGACGAGAATTCTGGAGACGAAGAATAATTCATTAAAGTCTTTCTCCGCTGTCGTACGACATTTGAGAACGCGTACAGTGTCTAATATTATGTTTAAGGGTTTCAAGGAAATGTTTTTTTTTTTTTTTTTTTAATTTTAATTTTCATCGGATCATAAGGTTGGTCAAAAACAGTTATGACGTTTTTTCGAGTGTAAGTACACCCACGATCCTCGTCTAAAAATAATGTCTTTATAACTATATGTACACACATGTGTATATACATTATGTACATAGAAAACTAGGGACCGCGACGACTGCTGTACGCCGACGACGGACAAACGCCGACCGACGACGGGATTAATATAACGCGTTTATTTTCGCCAACCTGAATCGTTATTTATCGGTTCGGACACATTTTAAATATGTCGTCGTCCGCGTTTCTGTTTCACATCCGTCCGATCGACGCGGAAAACCTTCGTGACGACGGTTACTACTTTTGCATTGCCAGTGCGTTATTTATTTATTTTTTTTTTTTGTAAATATGTGCGCACGCGTACAGCACATGGTTTTCTGCTCCAACAAATCCGTCGTCAGTGTACGTTCATTATATACACACGCTCCCGCCCAAGTTGATCTCTCTACGTATCCGCTTGCTCACCCGAAGCATTATAAATTTTAACGTCCGAGTAGATGGCTTATCGATTTCCGAGATGGTCGACAGCGGTTCGTTTTCTGCTGTTTCGTGACAGACGACAGTGAAATAGTTTAGCATCATTAAAATAAAAGAAATGAAAGTGATAGACAGTTAATGATATTATACTGTTTAGAATCAACAACTTTGAACACTATACATATATTCTGAGTATTCGATACGATTGATTATTTGGTTGTTATTATTAATTTTAAGTACCTATATACTCGTAATATACCTATATAGGTCATTATGTTAAATATGCAACCGCGATGGGATGATCGATTGACGTAGTTATAATAAAACAGTTACAGACCGTAAACTTGGAAAATGATTTCTTTTATTATAATATACTATACTGTTATATTCGACGTTATTTTATCCGTCAGTGGCGTAAAGGTTATCGGATGAAATCGAAAACGTGTCCCTTTCAGATTTTTGCCAGATACGCGCAACGGGGTTCGACTATAGTAAATAGGAAGATACCGAAAGTGTTTTCACCCTTGAAACTGTCTTACCCCTCCACCACCCCCAGCGAACGCTTCAACGGTAGATTTAAACTACTTACCCTTTTGACGCACTACCACGATGCGTGCGTAATGCACATAAATGTTATGTAGGACACGGTAAATTCTACGTAGATCGTCACCGCCAGCGTTATGGTCCGTTCTTTCCTAGGTTTGAACTGTTATTGACACCCGCACATGCACTCGCACACTGAGCAAACGGTTCGTAAACCGTAGGTATAAAATATTATTATTGTTAATATAATATATACGACGCCATATTTGTGCAGATGCATTACGCACTCTTGTCGCCCGTGACAAAAATCTATTGTTCGATACACACAAACACGCGCGTAAAAATGTTTTTTTATTATTATTATTATTATCATCAATGCAACAACAGCAACCCTCTATCCAACGGATCGCACGGTCGCGGTGTATCCGTCGGCTGGTGCTGTAGCTGCTACGGCAACAACAGTATAGATAGTGTGTGCGGAGTTAAAGTCGCGAGCGGTCCGTTTACGTGTATTATGGCTACGAACACAAACCGATTCCGTCGAACAACTCAAACCGAATGATGCCTTTTCTGTGAAGAGGTGCGTTATTTTTCATAGATTTATGAAATACGCCCGCCTGCAATAACGATATACACGTGCATTTAAATCACGGAATGGTAAGAAAATTATACACCTCTAACCCCAAAAACGCGAGCTGTACCTGCTTATAAACCGTGCGCACACATATATATTTGTAGGACAATAATAAAAGGGTTTCTACAGCGGTACTATATAGATATGAACGCGCGCACGCACTCCCACTGTATAATGCGTATTATATCTGAGACGGACGAGATGGACTCCTACATCTATATAATAATATTATTTCTTACGCTCGGCCGGCGGCGTAGAAACAATCTAATATAAGTATACTTTTTGTTTTACCTGCGTATATACGTAATATACGTACAGATTGAAGATTTGGTGGCTTACAGTTGTAGTCGAGCGTTATTATTTATTATTAATATTATAGGTACCTATATCGGGCGTTGAAATCTTTGAGTACCTATATGTGATTAAACGCGTTACAAATCGACCTGCGGTTGTTTTTAAATCCTATAATCGTACCGTTCGTATATTAGGCGATACACGAAATTTTGTCTTCGTATGAATAACAATATCCCATTCTGCCCACTTAATTTGATTTAATGTATATTATGCAGTAAATAAATAGGCAGGTAACGTTGCAGTATAAATGCCACTTGCCCATTTGGTTTTCGGCGTTGTTCGCATCCGTCACGATGGGCGTTGTATTATTCCTCTAATAATATTACGCGAGATAGGCAGCTTATGGCGCCACGCGCAATAACTTACGATTATAATAATATATTATATTTTACTATACGTACGCGCAGAATATTATCACTATTTTTATATGGAAATACCAATGTGGAGTGTCCCGAATGTGCGTTTAATCATTTTATTGCGTATTTTTACGTCATATACTTTTTTGGGCGTGCAATGTAAAAATTCAAAATGGCATTATGCAGGGAGAAATGACAGTTAATATAAACATTATTCATGAAAATGAGACAGGCTCAAGGCGTGTAGTGTATCTACTGTAGAATATTTTAAAACAAATCCATAATACATGAATTTTAAGACGGCTAAACCGTATTACGCCGAAGCAAGGCTATGGCTTATTTGTTTTGCAGTGGTGACACATTAGTAAAAAATGGTTTATTGCCGGCGAGTAAGGATATAAAATACCATATTATAATAATGCGTGCGCAAGTATACGATTTTTTCAGTGGCGTGTGGCGAGAGTTGCGAGAAACAGGAAAACGAGGAGAAGGAGGAGGAAGACTTCGGTACGAGAGATAAGTACAAGACAGAGGTGGCAGTGGTGATGGTGGTGGCAATAGAGAGGAGAGTCCAATAAGAGCGCTCACGCGCGTGTATACAAACAAGAATTCCGTCGAGGAATTTGAATAATTACTTAATTTATATTTGGTGTCCGGTGGCCGGGCGCGGTCGTAAATCAACCAACGGTCGGCCGTGAATCATTACCTAACATATAACATACACGAACCATGTGTATGCTCTCCAGTGAGTAAGAGAGAGAGAGGAAAGCACACGACTGAGGTGGATGGCCGATCGCGCATACGTCGCCGCAGCGAGTAACATGGCCGAACATCTTTTAACAACGTATATGGTGCGTCCAAACGATGAAAACTAATCTTCTGGTCCATCCATTATTATCGTCGCCGCTCCGTCGACTGGAATCATACTTTCAAATATTTCGTAAAAACCGTTTTTCCACACACCACACGTCACGGATATGATGTAAAAGTTTCGTTTTTCCGGTTTCCGTGTTGGTACTGTCGTTTACCGCCGATCGTATTTACTCGTGGACCCATTAATGCGGTGACCGCGCGGTAAAATAAACGAGAGAAAAAAGAATGTTAATACCTATTATAATACGCGGCGCCGTATAACTACGATATTGTTATTATTATTATTATTATTATACATTTGTTTTTTCGTTCAACAAACGCCAAAGCCGTTACCTAGCTGCCGGGTTGTAATACAAAAGGGCATCCGTGGGTAATAATATTATTCTTTCGGGGGTCTTGTCGCCGGCCGCCGCGTCCTCCCTACCGCGCCGCAGTCCACACCGTCGCATGTGTTGACCCGCACGTTTTGAACTTATTCGCCTAAAACCGTATTAACAACGTCGCGCTTTTTCGCGTTCATACCCACCTATTATATAATATACGAACTATATGCTAACTCGGCTAACGAACGAACGGAGGTAGATTTATACATCGCACAATACAAAATAAACTCCGTTTTGTGTTATAAGCCCGTAAACGAGCGCTGCAGATCGTTAATGTGATACTTATTCCGACCATCCGACCTACCTACATACCTACCGTTTAAAAACGTTCATTGTAAAAATAAATAATTGCGCATTATTATACACACATACCTACGTTGTATATACGCGAATATTATTTAATGTACTATGTGTTGTTTACACGGTTCTTAATTGCAACGTATACGGTACGATAAATTTTACAAAAAAACTTCGCAGCAGCCTAACCGTGCAGACTTTTTGTTCATTGGTACGCAGTCACGCAGATTTCAACAGCGTTTTCTTACATTATGTTGAAAACGGTGTCCGTTTACTAATTTAATTAATATTTCAATTTTTTTATACCGCGCATTCGTGCAACAACGATAATAATGTAGTTGGGTGATGTATGATAAATAGTGTAACATTATACTTTTCAATCGTTTATATACAGTTATTTTCTATGTCACGTTTGAATCCATTTCAGTGTGCAGTTGTGTAATTTCCATATACCGTCCCAATATACGCGCTGATATCAAAGTGACTGTTAAAACGTTTTAAATACCATTATAAAAGTCTCGTATAAACATTATATATTCTATATAATTATATACGAATATATGCATATATTATATTGTGTTATAATGCACTTAATAATTCTAATGAGATTTCAACATCGAATCCTATTAGAGGTATGTGTATATCATTTAAACGAGTGTAAACGTAAGTGTATTTATTATTTATACACATCATAAAGATAGATTTACGTAAACGTTCGAGCCCCGTGAAAGAATCGTTATCTTCCGAACGCATGTCTTGCGAAATTGGGGTTGGGAGTGAACAAAAGGATAGTGAAAGAAGAAAGTGAAAACGTGGCATTTTATAAACAGCCGGTGCATGTTTGTCGTATATTTTCGTCGAAATCGTTGTACATTATACGTAGGTACACAAAGGAGTTATAATATATAATATTGCGTTATTTTCTGCAGAGGCATTTCTTCGTCCATACATACGTTGTATATATAAGAGTTACCTCTTGCTTGTCGTCGGCAATGCGTGCCGAATTACCTACAAAATATTAGTATCCGCCAGGTTGTCGCTCGGGCGGTGGGCACCGCCACAGCGGCAAAAGGGACTGTTGGCCGTGTGAAATGGATTTACAGCGAAGAAAGGAAAGAGAAAGTTTTTATTTTCGTCTGTGGCGACAAAAACTGCCAAAATATTTGGCGTAGACCTCCCGTGGTGCGATCGGCTAATGTATACACACATACATCACATATAATATAGGTCGTTCGCGTCCTTTTTCGTGCGGTCTCCGGCAAACACACAAAACTGCCACCGAATCGA
The DNA here is from genome assembly GCA_009835225.1 of Aphis craccivora. Classification (NCBI taxonomy): domain Eukaryota; kingdom Metazoa; phylum Arthropoda; class Insecta; order Hemiptera; family Aphididae; genus Aphis; species Aphis craccivora. The sequence continues at coordinate 115,871 of VUJU01000200.1, read as the reverse complement.
ATCGAATCCCGTAAACACGCATTATACGTTATAATATACGCGCCGCAAAAATAATAAATCGTTTTATTTTCCATTATTAACGCCTATAGTGATAGTAATATACACGACCGCACGCAGACGATTATTAACTCGGCCGGGTGATTACCCGGAGCAAAGCACAACATTTTCTCATAAGACCGTGTCATATCGGCGAAGATAAAAACGAAATTTACAATATTACGAGAAAATAATAATCGAACGGAGACCTGTGATTTCGCTCAAGTTTTGTAGGATTCACGTAAAAATACTTTAGAGATGTATAACACGTAATATAATGAATAGTATTAATATTATTTATTTTACATTGCACGGGCTGCTGATAATATACGACATAAGCGTCAAATGCGTATCTTGTTATGAATATAGGTTTATTACTGTTATTTATCGTATCGAACGAATATCATAATATTACAGTTGTAGTATACGAGTACAATGGAATAGTTGATGTGGGGGCGGGGAATTGGCTGAGACTCTCGAAATAACTGCAGCTCGGGCGAGTGTATAATAATAATATATACCTACCTAAGTTTCTACGGCCGTGCGGTTTCGAAGCCGTTTAATTAACAACGAAATGCACGTTTATGATATAGGAGGTAAAGCTGGTGTAGGTAGTCGCGATATCCGCCGAGTCTTAGCTTAATATAATATATACGGGGCGTACAGGTTAGCGAGCACACATTATATATATGTATATTGTATATATATATATAATATAATATAGCGACTCGCGAATAAAGTTGTCCGTGTCTTGCGGGCAGCCGCCGACGCCGCGCGCCTCCGACCCTCGGGAAAATTCTCCGCCGAAGCCGCCGCCGGAAACTTATAGTCCCGACACCGGCGCGTGCTATATTACTCCCAGACGTAGTGTTAATACTAATAATACGACGCCGCCGTTGGGTTATCAATTATAACAGCTCGCAATATATACGATACATATACATACATAATAATATGCGCTGCTTCTACATGTGTGTGTGTGTGTGCGTTCGGCAGACATATTGCAAGTATACACATCATTAACGTCTACGGTATAGGCGCATATATATATGACAGCGGTGGAGTGGCGCTAGTAAGTTATGAAACTTCCAGTATATTATAATACACATAATAATATTATCCTAACCCGCTTGCGTCGTGCTTACATATATTCGCGAGCGAATGTTGTCCAGAGGGGTTGAGATTATTTTCCGTCTTTTTAATTGGATATACTTTCATATAGTGGCATATCGTCTATACAAAATATCAAAACTTTTGAAGCACGACAAAGTTTCAAAATCTGTTTGATGAATATTATATGTTGTAATTTCCGCGTCGTTTTAAGTTTTTCTTTGTGCGTCGCCTAACCTAACCCGAAAACACCACAGTCATAATCTGATTATATAGGTTATCGAATAAAACGAATCTATAGGGTTCCTATATTTAATTCCCAAAAAATAAAGTCGACGGTCAATTGGAAACCAACAATGCATTACTGTAATGCTATTATAAATAGATAATCAGCCAAGCTACACGTTAGGTTAGGTTGTAACGGTAGGTGTACGTTGAAAATGCATATTAAACGAGGGGATTCGGGAAAACCTGCTGGGGAATAGTTTATTTTCAAAAAAATCGTCTACTTTGCAATGTCTTCATAATATTTTGGAGGGTAAACGTATAATATATTATACATGTACGAAGGTGCGTTTAAGATTGGTCCGCAGTCGTACGAGCGGTAATATGATAATAACGTCAATATATTATGAGATTACCTACGCGATCAAGTTATGTGACACAACGTGTTTTAACGGGACACAAATTGGTCGTTAAATCTGATATATAATACGTATATGATGCGTATTATAGTCGGGTAAACAACACGCGTTGACATTAATTAAACAGCCGCGTCATCGAAATCCGACCGAAAATCGTATTTGTATAATCGCTGGAAAACGTGTCGAGAATTAATTTTAATAATAATAATAATAATAATTGCCATGCGGCATAAATACCTTATATATATGAAATTATAAGTACACACAAATATATTTTAATGTTTTGTAATAAAATATAAACGGGTTTGGCGGAGAAAAGCCTGCTTCCTGCGTCTGCGAGTTTTGAAATTACGTCAAATCGATTTTCTTGGCAATTAAAAATTCGTCAAATCCTGCAGTAAAGCGTGTCGTTATTATAATATCATTCAAGTCGAATTTAAAGCGCGGAGCTGGTGAAAACCACAACCCCACGAGAATTTTACTCGGCACGTTTACAGTGGTCGTTGTTTATGCAATTTAACCGTAATAATGTTATTATAACTCACTATAATCTGATGATTGCGTTTGTTGTGAAATTAGGAAGTTTTTTTTCGTCATTGTTTTTCATAATTTGGTTTAAAAATATAGACCTCTCGTGCCCTGCGAGAAATCAAGAGTTTCCTGTTTTAGGTCGGACTTTTTTTTTTTCATTATTTTCATTATTTTTTATAGTACCGTTGCGCGCAGGTATATACAAGACAATACACTGTTTTACAATAATTACAATTGTAAACACATATGCGGACTAACATCCCATCGCAATCAGACGATAATCAGATTGTGTTTTGCACGATATATACAGGTTACAACTTATATAATAATAATAAAAAAAAAGTCCAATTACAATAAAATAAACTACAATTTTTTATTTAATTATTGAAAAATAAGGCCGAGTCGAAAAAATAAAACCACAATCTTGTACTTTGTAGGTTCTCCGCGGTATAGCAATATATTTAGTTTACGAATATAATAATTATTTATGCGGGGACCATCGGCTTAAATCTGGCACGAATTTCGTAACACTATTTTTATACACGTATAATACTGGTCTATAAATTATTATTATAATTATTCGGGTATTATATTGGTCGTTTTGTCAAAAAATCGAAACCGGTTGTGAAAATTAATCCGTTTACTCTTTTCTGCAGCCCGTGATGTGTTCAGTCAAACGCACAACTTTTCACAAGCTTTCTGACGACGAAAAACCAGTAGTATATATTGTGTATATCGTTTAATTATAATTCTTATCATATTATATTATGCAAACGCGCTTTGTACCTTAGGTACCTACCTAAATACATTACTTTTTAATCGACGTCTGCAATTATTATTAAATAATGCACCGACATGCTCGTAATTGGCTGGAAAGCGTTTTCGCGTTGTCGGCGGCCAATCAGGACACCTCGGTGCACGATTCGTCTATCGGCTTCTCTAAAATCATCAACAAGTTAACTCGGTACAGGTACCGCAGGTAGTAGCCCGCCCACGATCACGACATCCTACTCGGTCGAACGAGAGGCTGTCGTGTACCCACATGTGTACAACACGCGGAATCGATCCTCGTGCAAAACGCATTTCGCATCGATACGACACGCATTTTTCTCTAAAACAATTTAACGTTCATTATAATACATATTATAACGTGCATGAGATCTATATAATATATGTATAAGTATCCTCTACACGCGCGTACCTATACATAATTGTATTTGTGATCTAAAGATTTATCGTTGCAGTGCAAGCAGGTAATGCATATCGCGATGACTATACATATATATATTTATGTATTATATATTCAATTAACGTATGGTTCTTCGATATTCATCGGTTGAAATTGTTAATTCTTCCCACTCTCTTTGTCTCTCTCTCTCTCTCTTATGCACTCGATATAAATACTCGGTCGTGTATGTTCTTCTATAAGAATACAAAAAATGTATATATATTATATACACACGCATATTCGTTGTGTTGTTTGTTTTTAGACGGTCACAATCCGCGCGACCTCTCTTATCCAATAGGCCATCGATATCAAAGAAAAACTTGCGTCGAACGACCGACCTCCGATACATTATATTATATGTTTTTCTAACGCGTGTACCTAGAGTTTTATGTTTCCAACATACTCCGCGGTTTTAATTGGTTTGATTCATTTAATAAGTAACAGAACACTAAATATTATCTTTATATAATTAGATAAATCATATCGTCAAGCATTTCCGTCCCACAAAACTATTATATATTATTCGTTTATAGTTCTTTAAAATCTTATTGAATTTTAACTCGTGTTCATAAAATATAACACACGGTTTTTTACACAATCTTTTCAACGATCCTACGGAATTTCGTTCATTCGTCGGTTTCTGCACGACACTTCTTTCCTCGACGACGGTAACAATTATGCGTTTTACCGATCGTCGCACGCAGCATCATATAGTATTGCGTTGTTACCGAGCAATCTTATTATTACGCATATCCCTCGTGCCGGCCATGTTTGTGCATCAGGTCGAACCGGTCAGCTACAGCGCCGCTATATACCATACCAGTTCAAACGAAATTGTTTTCCGTTTCGGGATGGATAAAAAAAAAAAATAAATAATAATAATAATTTAAAAACAAAAAGATAGTACACGATATTATTGTATGCGACCGGAGAAAAAATATACGCTTATATATGCGCGCTTGACAGTTTCCGAATTCCGGAGAACGACGTATACGTATATTATGTAATGTAGAGATAAAAAAATATATCGACGGTCCGTGAAAGAATGCGCTCGGGTGGTTATGGCTTAATATACTTTGGCGAGAAACCCTGCCGGAGGCGAAGGCAGACACGCACTCACGCACACACACACAAAGAATTTATATATTGTGTACACGCGTATGTGTACAGTGTATAATACGGTCGTTCGCGGTATTCCGTAGAGTGCAATGGCCATCGCACGGTGCATAGTACAACCGTTCGGAGGAAAGGGTTTTATAGAATTGCCAACTGCAGTTCGCTTGGTGCAATATATAATAATATAATTGTTAAGAGAAAAATTAAATATCGTCAATGCATACTTTGTTTTGTGTTTGTATCTTTTGAACGCGAACATCACAGTGATTTGTATTCATTGTAGTATTATATATTATTATGAGTGTTAGGTATGCGATATATTAACACTGCAGCGAGTCGAGTTCGGTCATCGTTTTACTATGATTATACTTAGACGTTGAAACGAGAACGTTTTAAACGTAGATTTATACATCTGCTGCATATTAACATTTCTTGCCCTTTAGACTGTAAACGCGTAACCGAAAGATTTAAAATAATTAAAAATATTTAATATGATAAAGATAATTATATAACTAAGTATACACCGATGATAGATAAGGCTACACGCTGTACCGCAGAACGTGACCATGTGTAACTACTTAGGTATAACATACTGAATAGATCAATATAATAAAATATTTATCGTTTGACTAATACATATTATGTATAGTTAACCTGATAATATAATTGATAAATATAGAACCTTTACATGGTTTATATAACGAACAGTGGTGGTGTCAGTAAAAAAAATATATCGAGCGATTGAAATCGTTCACCATCACGCCCGTCTCATCGTAAATTCGCAAGTGCGTCTGAAATTTAAATCCTCGGCGGAAAAGCAATTTCGCGCGACAATAAATCATATGGTGCGGTTAGAAAATCTAAAACTACTTCTAATTCGTATGTATTGCACCACACTTTCGTTTATATATCATAGATCCACTGCGTCTCGTTTACAATATTAGTCTTGTGGGACGTCCGATATTACATAAATATATATATTATAATACATGGAATTTCGTCGTCCGCACGCATCCCAACAACCAATAATAACAGTCACGCGCGCGCTCACGTCCGTTCTGGGTACAGTTAATACGACTGTAGTATATATTAGCCCTACACGAGGGTGCGCGGGCGACTTACGACCGTACGTTCGGTTTTTAATATAAGAGGACGTATTATCTACTTTTTCTTTCATTTTTTTTTTGTCACGATCTCCCTAACCCCCTCCCCCCAACAAGACGCCTTTGGGACGAACGTGCTCGGACGCTTCAGCTATTTCGGCAATAAACACACACCACGGACACGACCACATATATATGAGTTAACGACTTTCAGGGTATTGTGGGGGTGAAGATCAACCCTTCTCCCTGATGCAGCAGCAGCAGCAGCAGCAGCGACTCCCTGAGGCATTCCTACCATCTGCAGCCACTGTCCGTGAAATAAACTATAATATATATTATATTGTATACACACTTGTATACATTGATACACAAAAAATATATTATATAAACGTCAGGCCGCCACGCCAGTCGCAAAACCGTTTGAAACTTTTTTATGTATATATATATATATGTACTATGTAGGTATATACGAAGACAATCTACAGCACGCGCGTTTCGATGTACGCCAAAAACCTTAGGCAATTATAACAGCGCCCGGGTGTATTTGCGGGGGTGGCTTCTGCTCTGAGTTTTCCCATATTGACGCCACAATCTTTAAAACGCTTATGTAAATGTAAAAGTTTTAATGAAACTCTGGTTTTTCCGACTCCTCGCGCTTCCGCCCCTCCCCTGATTTTGTATCCAAATTCGACATCCCCAATAACACTCATTATCTCGCGGAGGCCGATACTACGTGCTTATTTATATCGACGGTTCTCGAGGATTATATAATATAAATAATATAGGTATATAATATACACTCAAACAACTTACTAGTAGTTGTACTTTACCGATGCTGTGCAGGTTTCTCTTATTCGGCGTCGTATCCACGCGCGTTGTTTATATAATGTATACTTTGTTGTTATCGCAGACGTGCCGCTCATCCTCCACCCCCCCACCCCAACATGATCACAACTTACCCACCCATCTCACCCGGGTTCATATCGCGCGTCTAATCGACGTCGTTATACGGGGTCAATTTCGCGGCTGTTTAGGCACTACTCCAAGTCCTAACGCCGCGATAATTAAACTCGGTATCTATATAAAATATATACATAATATACCTACTACGCGTAACGTATACATTGTCGTGTGTAAATAGTTTTGTATGCAGAAACAGTTTCGATGTTTATTGGCACGTGCGCGAACCAAACAATCTCACCTAGATTCCATGTTTACGTCACGGTATATAATATGACGTGTATAATAATTATTATACATACGTACATTATAGATTGGTGTATCGTATCGGAATTCCCACTGGCCGACAAACGTGCGCCGAGATACATATTACATGCATCGTCTTAAACAAAAAAGGCGAATATTGAACAATGGCAAAAATGTGTGCGATATCTTATGTAGTACCCAAAGCGCCGGATTTTTAAAATATTATATTATTGTTATTTTAAAGCCATCTATTTCACACGACCTTCCTTCTAATTTTTAAATACTTCTTACAGTTTAATTCGATTATCTTTTATATTATTTTATAACACATATTAGACTATATGCACGTGTTGTTTTTCTTCGACAAGAGCACGTCATGTGTAGTAGATACGCGCGTATCATATTATTCGTCATTTAATTACATGGGTTTTATAATACAATAATTTAGTAATCGGATGCTGCATAATGTTGAAATAACCAGTCGTTATCGCGGGTCCAATGTGCGGTATATATAGGTATTATAATATTGTTATGATACGATTCTCATCAATGAATATATAATACGGCTTTCAGACCGTCGGATAGTTATATTATTATTCCATAATTATTTACAATAATTATTAGTTATAGCGATAAATATTGTTTTGAAGCGGCCGTGTTTTTATCTTGTTTAATGTTTTATGTTGACCGCGAGATCACCACTCTGCATAATATATAAATACATAATATAAGAGAAGATATAATATGAAAGGAACGACGACGACGGTTTAATACAAAGGGCCAGTGATAAAGTCAGACATAATTGTAATAATAATAACATTAATAATATGCCCTATACATAATAATAGTATCCTCTAACGCAGTAAATTCTGATTCCGAGTGAATTTGCAGCAAGGGTAGATCGTAATTTAAGTACGAGCTACATTATCTCTCTTTCTCTCTCTCTCTGTATCGCTCTTTCGATATAATATACAAGTATACAAGAGCGTATATTATATACATATATTATAGCATGGTCGTAGACCATTCGTCGTCGTTGATTATTAATTTTCACGAAGACGTATACCGTACGAGAGAACCCGTAAAGCCACACATAAATAATACGACTTAAGTGTCTCGGCAATGTTCGTTTAATAGCGTTTAAAATATTCGTTTGTTTGTTCTCGATTAAAATTCCGTACAGAAAATTAACGTCGAAAACAGCACACAATATAAGTACCGTCACGCGCATAATATACGCACACGATACAACGTGTAATACAGCATATAGTGCAATTAAGCGCGCACGTTGCATATAGTAAATATGTGTATATAAATACTTCATTACAAAGGAAAGACGCATCCAAAAGCAATAATGGAAGTTCTGTAAGTCCAAAAACGCGAGCTATTTCTCGTGTACAGCAGTTTTCCCACCAACACACCAATCGATTCGTAGCGCTTAAATATTATAATAATATATTATTATTACCATAATATCAACTCTATGATGCGCGTGTACCGTTGTAGAAAATAACTTTCTGCAATTTAAAAAGTGCTTATAATAATATACCTTACGTACGCCCATCGTCAGTTCTAAATTGATCTAGCGACGAGGCTGTGGTTTTTCATTTACCTTGATACGCGCGTACCTGCGTGTGAGATATGGTATAACTGAATCCGTCTACACGGAAAAGCGGTGAACGCGAGAGTGTTGTGTATAATTATATATTATATTACAAGGAGACGCGCAACAGCACACCGTCTAAAGTCCATAACCACTTACGGAGCGGGTCGTAACTCCTCGTTATACACTCTCGCACACGTTTTTAAGTAGATAGATGGACCCGGAATGTTTTATTAAACTCCATAAATACAATTTTAATGTTTAACTTTCGAAGGTCCCACGCGCGCATTGTTGCAGTAGCTATACGGTGTATAGTATAGTTGTTGTTTTTTAATTCCCTTGCTTATAAAAGTTCTATATAATTTTTTAACGCAACGAGTGGGAAAAAAAAACAAGGGGCTCGTACTTAGACGCCCAAACTAATTAAAATGGAGAAGTTGTGTTCTCGCGTCGAGTAGGGGACGAAAAGTTTGCAGCGCATACGTCCCGCGCGGTCCTCCTTGCTGTTCCTCGGGGGCAATAAAAATAACGTTTACCAAATCCTATACGTATAGTCACTTTTTTTTTTCTTTCTATTTTTGTTTTTGTTTTCGTGTCCTATAACTATACGTGTGTAAAAAAATATAAAATATGAAGAAAAAAGACAATCATTTCTTTCCTGGATTATATCACATTTCGCGCGTATATATTATTGGTGTGTGTATGTGCGTGTGTGTGTGTGTACGCGCTCGCATGATGGTGCTCGTGGAGACTGTGCTGCAATAGCCCATCCGTAAAAACGATTGGCTATTTCTTTTGCAGCCGGAGGGGCATCAAAACGAGAATTTATCGTCGGGGATCCCGAAGGGGAGAGATGGCGTATTTTAAAGATTTATTGCCTACACCAGTTATATCACGCCAAATCGAACCCATTCTTTTCTATATTTTTTCCCCTTCATATCTTAGCGAAATCTTTTTTTTTTCATTTCAGTTCTATTCCCGTTCCCCGCATCTGATCGAGAATATTTACAATACTAATAATGATAATAATAATAAAAATAATTCACTCCAATACGATTCATCAACGTCGAGAGGCACTCTTACAGATTACAAATATTATGTTATTATTATTATTATATGTATATCGCGTGAGTGAATTATATATAATATGGTACCCGCCGCACAGGAAGACTTAAATAAAATTACGTAATCCAATGGCAATATTCGTCTATTTTTTCCCGCCTAAACCATCGTGGTTAATGGATTTATTACTTTATTTTTTTTTTCAATTATCTCGCACTCCCCCGGGTAATACCCACGAACTTATTATTACGAATCATTTTTGTTCAAAACCTCACTTTCTCCCCTCACGAAAATGCGGTGATGTCATCCATTTATAATAAAACAAAATACAAATATTGTGAATTTGTTTAAAAGAAAATTATATACAATTCCTACATTCTCCTCGTTATTGTCCACAATAATAGAATAACTCACATACTAGGTCCATAACATAGAATTATTAGGGTTCACGTGTTTTTTTTACATATTTTGTTATTTAATATCATAAATAATAGTATAAATATCAATTAATATTTGTTACATTCTATACAAGCAAACATTAAATTCGTTAAATGTTGAGTAGTTAAGTTGATCATTTCTTTACTTATTAGCAACTGATTAATCCATTTTCTATTTTATCGTTATATTTAAAACACAATGTCAGATTAATCAATAAATAGTTTTATTTTTCACGTTTAGTCATAAAATAATATTTAATGTATAAAGTGTTCTCGTAATTTATAATTAATTTAAAATTATTTTACAACAAATACATAATCACAAACTACATAATAATATGTGTAGATATATAATTATAAAATAATAATCATCTATATTGTAAACTAATAACTAGTGTTTCAAAATGATATTACATTTAACGTATGATTAAATCAAGCTAATATTGTTCATTCGAGTTTTAAAGGTTATCACAAAATATTGTTAAAAATTATCACCGGATATTACGTAATCAAAGTATTCGATTAACTGTTTATTTTATAAGCTGATGAAAGTTCATATCATTGTGATTGTTAAAATTGATTACTGTGTGTATCTAATAAATATAACTAAAAATTTGTTTTGAAAATATCGATTGTCCTAATTTTAAGACGTTTTAATATTTTATAGACGTTATTTATGACGTTTTTGAAATACAATGTGTAGAATATAATATACGATATGTGTTATACAAAATTAACATCCTCGCATGAGCTACCTACTTTCTTTTTAATTCTGAAGATAAATCAAAGAAGAAGACATGCGATAACATTATATATTATTACTATAACTACGCAGCATACAGATTACCGACACAATAGTAACTCCTAACGACTTTCTCTCCTCGACAAACTTATGCAGTAGTTTAGAACCTTTTTTTGCGAACTTTCGAGGCTAGGTCGGCGATGTTGTAATTTGTGCGAGCTAAACCACTCAACCTTAGGTGTCACGTGATTTCGTTTAAAAGGGCATCATAATATAATGTACCGCATAAGTAACGGGACAACGCGCGAATTATTATAAATGGGTACGTATAAATCATAATAATGTAAGGTATATAGTCATGTTGTTATTGCAATTAATTCTAAAAAATATTAAATGTCAAATTATTACATATGACTATGTAATTATATGTGCAAATGCACGATTTGTGCATATTTTAAAATAATTCTTTGGTGGATATAATTTTACATACGTGGAAATAAGTAAAAGTCAAACATAGACTTAAAGGGTTAAAGTTGTAATTACTCTATATGTTTTATGTCTCACCCTAGTTGCGCAGGATTTCGCTCCTCCCAGCATTGCAAATACGCGTATATTTATTGTTATTATATTATAATTACAGTATAGCATAATATGAAATATACGTACGTAATATATTATATCTTTGTGCTCCTCCTCTCCGACTGATACTGTTGCTGCTGTTGCAATAGGTGGCGGCGGGTGCAGTTAATTAGTCGGCAGGGCTCGGCCGCACTTGTTAATTCTCGCGCTAAAAACGCCGACCGAACCGAATGAATAACGGATGTACAAGGATTCCGTGAGCCCCCCTCCAAAAAAATTACACCCTCGTGCTCCAGTGTTGTTGAATATATGCAAGCACACACACAAGTATTATATACATTCTCGTGCGCGAACAATATAATAATATGTAGGTATATACATTGTACATCTTGCGTTTTCGCTTACCGTCCTCGTGCCGTCGTTCTTCCTGCTCTATCCTTATCACGAATAATTAACACGGCCCATAGATTCATGGTTTCATGTTTCTTTCATTGTTTCATCAACGGTTCTTGTACGATTTCGTCTCTCATATTTGCCGGTTGTGAAGCAGCTCTTACGCGGCGCAGCGTCGCGTAACGACCGACGGTAGAATGCGGACTACCAGGAGCGATGTACACGGGCTTGATACCTTCGGCGAATGTGAGGTGGCGACGTGTTATTGTATAACCGTGAAGTCCGCAAAACGGTGTGGTTTTTCATACAATGTCTTAAGTATTGCAGGGTCGTGTATTTATAACGGCACTCTGAAGATTTACCTGCAGATCTCGTCCGGACAATAGGAATTCCGCTATATTTTGGGTCATTTGCTGGGTGTATTCGCATTATATTCGTATACTTTGTACGCGGCGGTGGCGACCGGTGGCTCATTAACCTGGCCGCCCGGTACGCATAACTCGGCGGGTGGTTTTTGAAGCGCAAAGGTTATAAACCAAAAATAGGCAGGGATTTCGTGACCTAGATTCGGCCGGTTATGCTTTTCGAAATTTCTGTCGTATGATTTATGAGCGCGGGGGTGGTTGACGTGCAGGCAGGTATTATATTAATCTAGTACATTCGTTTAGGTATATAAGCGGCGTTTCTCCGTTTCGACTATATAATAAATAATACGTATGTAACACAATGAGGGCCGCCGAAGTTAAAATATATATATTATATATAAATATAATATAATATGAATTGTGTACGATATCGCTTTATATCGCATTATCACGGTATGTATATAAATAAGTATATATATATATATAGTGTGTTTAAAGTTGAAGTTTATGACCTTAGATGATTCGTTTTCGCACGTCGGCATGTGATATACGCATTGTACAGCGGCGTTTAGATAGAAAAAAAAATTATAAATAAATAAAAAAAAATGGGCACGTTTTCTGCGGGATTTTAACGTTTTACGCCAAACTATTTATAATAATTTATTACAATACGTACATCGAAACGAGTTTCACACTCTGGACCGGTCCACGGGTCATGCAGATTCACTATATATACGCTATATGAATGTATATCGAACACATTGTTCCTGCGCATAATGATAATGTATGTAGGAATCTAGTAACTATATAAGCGAAACCGATTCGCGAGAATCACTTCCAGTCCTCGTTAATTATATACACATACACACAGATAATAATAATATATACGTTATATAGCTGTCAGTCGTCGCAAAAGCACTCAAGGGAACATGTTAATTTATTTATTTTAGCTAAAAATAATATATTAGCCAGACGGCATTGTACATTATATAATAATACTTATGTATAATAATAATAATGCCTTAAAGCACGTATAATATATTAAATTTTGCGAGGTAGCAATCCTATACACGTACAGTGATCGAAATTACTAAACATTTTTTTTCTGGAGAGAGGAGAATACTTAATGTATGAGAATCAAAAAAAAAAACTTCGCTCATCAATTATACTCGATTAAATTTTAGACAATACAAATTAAACAAACAAAAAAAAAATATATATTCACAAACAATAATACAATTATAAAATTATTTAGTTAGAAAATATTCAGTGAATAATAAATATCTCAATCTATAGCGTGTATTCTGATATATTTAAACCGTAATAATGTAATACATATTATCGTTATTCATTATAATTAATTATTGACGTGTGCCAATCGTCGTAAGGGATAACAGCGACAGACGTTAGACGAGCGGAAAAGTCGATTTGGTCGAAATCTAATGTATATATATAGGTACTATTACGATTATTGCGTATATTATAATATAAATTATATAATAATGCACTGCACATGGTTTATTAGTCTGGCTAGGGCGGTAGTGGCGGCAGTTGCCATTTATACCGACACAGGATAGTTCGTCTTGCCGCCGCCGCGGTTTCCATGGAAACCCGCGGTTCCCCGTCACGTGCAGCCCTTTTCGCCACACTCACTCGCGAGGGCGGGTGGGCCGGCTCGGCCGTGCACACGCACATTATACGTACCGTACGTATATATATTTAAGCGTATACTCCACGAGCACTAACAAACGACAGTGCCGGAAAAATAAAATAATGCGTAAGAGATAAAACGTCGTCACACAATGGGTCAATAAGTCGTAACCGAAAGACATTATTATATTATTAATTATACGTTTTTTTTTTTTTTTTTATTAATTATTTATCTGTTCATCAGTCGGTCGGTCGTACACATTATAATATTGCATTTTAATATTGTACTACACCGTATTATACAATAACTATTTGCTAATATAAGTAAGCTAGGGATTTGTCGATGACCTAATTATAATACAGAATAGTATAATAACATACATCCTTGCAGCATTATCGCGGCGTTTACCACCCTATTCGCCTATACTGTAGACGACTATTTTACAGGTAAATAATTTATAGTACTGGACATATGGAGGACCAAGTGCACGCAGGTGCTAATGACTATAACTGCGTATATTATCAGATATACATTTCTGCTTTATATTATGTGTACTGACCAGACCGTTGTTTTAATTGAATTAATGAGGTGCGAATGTTTATGTCGCACGCGCGGCCTAATGCACCACTCGGGGCTAGCCGACGTTTAATAAATTCAAAATCCCTAGTTCGCCACCGACCTATCTACCCGCCCCTCTTGTGGTGACTCGCCCGTCGCTCCATCTGCACCGTCTAAATAGCTGCGAGTCTCTCTCTCTCTTTCTATTTTCAGTCCTCGCCTACGACCCGACTTGCGGCGCACTACTCGGAAACTGCCACGCATAAATTACACGCCACCGTGCTCGACCCGGAGATAATGGCGATCCGATGGGTCTCTCTACGCTACGTGACAAATGGCTATTGATTGGTAAACCACCCGAAAATTCATGTACCTATATATAATAGTATATGTATAGTGGAAGAAATAGAGAGAGTGTAGTTGGTATGATATACATTTTAAGCATATAGTCATCGTCGTAATGTATCAAAACTACTTGCTTAATGCTTATATATATTATATACTAATAATGATATTTAATTATTTATATAATATTTCATCAATGCATTACCAACATATTACTCTGGTAAAATGTTATGCTAGCAGATAATATAATATAATATACATAGTTCTTAAATGGCGAAGAGTGGGTGTTAAGGTGATATTATAAATAAAGTTAGTGCAAATAAAATATCACGTGGTATATAATATTAGTCTAGTATATCGGAATGAACGTAAACCACTATTTATTATTAAAAAGATGTGCTTTTTTTTTAAACAGGCGAATTTTGAATATAAATATTTAAAAAATACTCGTGGTGGCAAACACGATAAATGAGATTTTAAGCGTTATTATTATTTAAAACTCACTTTATTTAATGTATCTAACACATTGTTCTCTTATTATACATACGATACCTACTAACAGAGCAGTCCGATAGGTTTTGATAGTACTTATATATATATTTTCCAGACGGCTTACGATATCATATTATTTACTGTATGCATCCACTGTCCGCGTTGTAAATATACACATATTGTATGTGTCATGGGAATCGAACTGCCATTTTAGTACTGGTACGAGTGTAATGGCCTGTATAACGTCGACAAAACAATTTTTTTCCGCGTATAATAATAAACTTGTCGTATCGGACGCATTTGAACCGTCTCGGAAAGATCTCCGCTCGCGATACATATATAAATATAATATATAGTGTTCAAGAAAATGACGTACCCGTCACGGCGACGATCGGATAAACGGAACTTTATGTGAGAGAGATGCGCTAGCGGATAGCGTAGTTGCTGCTGCTCTTGCGAGATACCTACATTTATATATGTTTATATATTTTAGATAAGATATGTACGTTGGAAAGCTTCTTACCAGTGCCTGAGAGACCCTAGCTGTTTGCGTTTATATATATCTGTCTCCGACGTTTTCTCGCGCGTGCGGAACAAATAGCTAGGTCGATGGAGTTTTTTAAATTGGCTCCGTATCCTAAATCCCATATATATATACATTGACGGTGCCGAGTTTATTTGACGCTCGGTGAAACACGCCGGAGCATTCCGCCGCGAGCAATTTCTCAAAGTCAATTCGGTCGAATTAAAAAGTTTCCATTTTGCCGCTCTCGCCGGGCACTCACCCTCCCCGAAAATATACGACCGAATAATCCATTCGGTATTTTTTTCGTTTCATTCTCTCTCCCTTTCTCTCTGCGATTTATAAATATACACTTCTCCTCGTCGAGTACCTTTAGCGTATATAATGTACTACAGCTCCCTCGCGCAACACATTCTTTTCTTTCCGATCGACGGATCGGAAAAATACGCAAATCCGAAATGCTGCCGATGCCGACGTCGACACCGAACTGATAACGTTCGAGTAGTAACATACATATATATATATATATATATTATATTGTTACAAACTGCGCTCCCTGTGAAAAAGGGTCCGTATTATTATGTAGGTTTCGGAAAACTATAAAAACCCATATACGCGTATAATAATATCATATACATGCGTATGTATCGGTAAAAGGTTTCAATATACAAAAGTAGTCGTGGTAGACGAGATTTTTATTTATCGCTGCATTACTTGTGTCATTATATCCTCCTCCACCACCGTCACTTTGTGCTATATCGCCGCTCTTGTCGCACGCGCACATCATCCGATCGAGCTTTTAAATCTAATGGAATTCGTTGGAGCCGCAGTTTTCCACGATAAAGCGTTTGGGTGCGGGCTCAGCTATAATATGGCCAAGAAAACGAAAAAGTTTTTTTTTTATTTTATTTATTCATTCTCCTTTCCCCCGTACCATCACCCTTTTGGTGTCTTTCAAGCACGCGATGGATATTCAGAGTTTTGCGCGTCGCGAGAAGAAGGCATATTATCTATTTATATATTTATATATTGTATATAAAACGCTAGCACAGAGAGAAATGTGATTTAATCAGAACGAAAACGTCGAGTTTGTCGGAATAATATTGCTGCGCTATGTTAAATGATCCGAAAGCATAAAAACGGTCGTCGCCGGCTGCGATTGCCAAATTGAGCGAACGCGGCGGCACGGCGGCGATATTATATTTTATATATTTATATATATATGTTTATGTGTGTGTGTGTGTGTGTGTGTGTGGGTGGTGTATGGACAATAGAGAGGTGCATTTCTGTCGGGCGAAAAACAATAGTATATGGTATAGTACCATGGTAGCAGATAAAAATGTCACTCGACCATATTCATCTTCTCCGATAATTCATAATTTTACATTGTATACGGAACAATATTTTTACTTTCCAGTTTCAGTTTTTGACTTCACTCATGTTTATTTCCAAGACTTGTCATTTGCCACATTTCAAGAAAATAAGTTCAGATTCATCTTTTAGACTCGGTAATACTTGTAAATATTCATCAACATTGTGATTACATTTTAGGGAGTCGTGAATAATAATACTCATTCACGCACACACACAAAAAAAGGAATTTTTAAATATTATTTTATTGTGTACATTTTAGTATTTTACAAGACATATTATACAAACATGAATCTATATTAATGTTAGACTAATATTTCACCTGATTAATTTTTGTGGCGATTATTGTATTAATGCATATTTGACACAAAATGCATCAATAATTGTCACGTTGTACTTTTTTTTATGTATTATTATAATATCTTTATTTTGCCAGTAATATAATATGTGTTATGTATTTTATACATACATTGCTCTCTATACAATATACATACCTATAACCATAATAATATATATGTTCGGATGCTTAACAACTGGATAATGGCGGGCAACGTATTATTATTACGTGCTTATATACGTATAATATATAATATGATGTAGGTGAGGACAATAAAGGACCACCGGGCGCATAAATCACTTTGTGACCGCGACCTCCCCTATCCACCGATAACGAACGACAGAATTCCAGGACTTTTCTAACGGGGTTAGCTGGACCCGGCGCGCACCCTATGACAACGTTCACGGTACACCTATAGCGCTTACATAATTTTAAATGCACATTAAACCTATACTCAATGCCACAATATACTTTTTATACACGTTTTTTCATCTAGACGAGTCTCTTTCCTCGTGATGTTTGAGACGACTACGATAATGAGTGCTTCTCTGTTGGTATTTCTGTTTAGTATTTTATTTAAAATGGAATACACCTTCATATATATTAAGTATTTAATACAATACACTATAATATGTTTATTCACTATAAGTTTTCACTCGAAAGTATTAATTCTTATCATTTTAAAAAATCTGTGTAACGTCAATAATTTAATGCTATAATATAATAAAACGGCGATACTAAATAAATAAAAACAGATGTTAAAATATTTGAATTTGTGAATAAAAGAACGTTGATAGTTATTACCATGATATACATATTCAACCAAGTGTTACATAAAAACGTCTTGTGGGAGGTGTCGTTTAGTCGTTACACTTTGGACCAATATTACGTTTATTCTGTTATTCATCTATAAAAACAAAGGTTTTAAAAGTACACTTTGGGGTGCATTAAAGAGGAAACGGGCTGCACCCGCACAGCAAAATCGAGGGGGAATGAACGTACAAGTTAGTTTACGGTTACACTAACATTTCGATGGACTTTAAATTTGTTCTTCTCTTTTGAGCTCATCTATCTGACGAAAAAAATTTCTCGAAACTGCATTAAACAATTTATGATGTATGCTATAAAGGTAACGGAACATTTTCTGTAATATTCATCTTCATCACGTGTTCCGATTTTTTATGTATCAACACTGATACTTATGTATTCCTTGTATATATAACGACACGATGGAAACGGTTTAAAGACTTCACAAAACTCCATTTTTATAATATATATAATCGTATAAAATGTAAAATGATTATTCGACGCTGGAAAGTCTAAGAGTTTCGAACAAATACAAAAAGAAAAATTCAAACCGCACGTTTCTAGTCTACGCGGGATATCTAAAAATGACGTGCCGATCCATATAATAAGAACGTTATGTCGTGCATAGAAGACGACAACAACGCGGAGCTTTCGTCTTTTCGCTCGTATATATTATACAAAATGTATATAAATCGGTTTGCTGGGATTTTCGAAGAGATTTTAGAGGGTTTCAAAAAATGAGATAATATATATATATATATATACGTTCGCCGACAACCGTCAACTGAATATAAATTTCCCTACTTGCGTTAGTTTGCCATCTTTGTATTCCACACGCTCCCTTATGCATTATTCGTATAGTAGCTATGTATATATAGTGTCAAACCACCCGTTCCCGACGCTGTAACCCGCTCGCGCGACCGGCACGTCGGAGGAGAATTTTTATGACGTCATATCGGTCGTTTTGAATTTCATGAGGCCCCGATGTCTCCACCCTGTCTCCCGCTACACCCCCACCCGCGGCGATCGTACATTATATTCTATCCGCGCGCGTCCACCATTCCGTTTCTCCTCTTTCACCGCTGGTTTTCGTATAAATTTCCACGACGCGCACAACTTTCGCACAAAGTCTTGGGGCTTATGGAAAGTTTTTGCGCTTTGGAAGTTTTCGGATTTTTCGATAATCCGATATCTGATGTGCGGTGGATGGAGAGAAAAAAAAACGTTTTTGTATTGTGTACGCGTGGTTAACGGGGCCCCCTTACATAGGAAATTCGACGACTCACACAACGATATGCGTATATACACGACAGCCGCAGCGATGTACGAATTCTTTTTTTCTCTTCCTCTCCCGGCATATTTATTTATTTGTTTATTTATTTTTTGTCGTCCGCGATGTTCAAGAAATATCGCCGTATAAATAAAAGCAAAGCCGTAAAACCGTCTCCGAGTATTGGTTTTACGGTCTGCTGAGAGAGGACTACGAAGAGTTGTGATAATCCTTCTCTTTCCGCTAAACCGCCGATGTAATGCGCTAACAACGGAATCGTAATTTCGAATTATATATTATCATTACATGAGTACTCGCTAGAATATTATTTTATAAAACAAATACAATATTTACGTTGGTGCTTTATCAATTATTATTATATACTGATTATTAATATTCTTCTTTTTTTTTTCAGGTAAATATCATTTTGAACGTACTATTATATATTTCACAAACATGTTGAATGACAAGCACCGCGTTTTAACGTAAGTAATTAGATTTTCGTAAAGTGATATATTTTAATGAAGGTATGTGTGTAATGTAATACTACCATATTATAAAATACCTATATATAGTATATACACTAGTGTGTGTGTATATATATATATATATATGAATGATATTTTGCTGTTTTCATTTTATAAAACTAACATTTTTTGTGTACCGTATTAAACTCATGACCAAAGTTAAACCGAGCGTGGATAATATTACAATGAGTTATTTTGGACGAGCACTCGTGGGCGGAAGTTTTTAGCCGGACCTCCACACGCGGGCCCGTGTGGTATAAAATCCGCACACTATATAATATTATACACACTTGGCATAAGCGCACACGATACGGCGGCGACAGATTAAATAATTATTTACCGTGTAGTCGGAGAGAGTTTTATCATCGCTCGCGACGGTCATAAATTCTCGTAAGAAAAAAAATGCGAAAAATAATAACGCTCGAATGCGAACAAGAAAAACACGAATATAAAATCTAAAACATTTTGCATATTATTTACTCCTGCACGGACGCGTATAGCGTGCGAACGTTCAGTCGTACACGCAAGGCCACCCGTAGAAATATTTCTCGTGGTCAGTGGGGGGAAGGGTAGTGATGACAAAGGCCTCATTTCTTTGTTTATTACAACAGTAATATGACGTATTCGTTCTTTGCAGAATCGGCGGTGTTTAGGGAATGTAGCGGTTTTTCGGAAATTCCAAAATGTCAATTGCAGAAAATAGTCGTCATAAGTATTTTAATTCGTTGACGCTACGCGCGAATCGCGAACGCGAAAAACGGCTCGTATAGATGCTTGTAATGAACCTTCGGGATTCCGCACGCACGGTCCTTAAACTTTTTCACCGTCCGCGCCGCGGCGGACCACACGCGCGCACCCAGATGTTGCGCATCGCCGCCCGTCGATCGGTATCGGCGATCGGATGCGCTTTTTGTCCTTCTCTCCCTCGCCCCTACCGTGTCGGCGACATAGCAATCGTCCATCGCGTAAAATAATAAAGAGTCTGTACGTTATAAAGACGGACGCAAGCGGTCTCTCTATCTCCGTCTATCTCTGCCGCGCGTATATATAATATGCACGTACCTATCTATACACAATATTGGTATATATTATTATAATATGTGTACGTGTATAGTTTATGCACAGTTCGCGACTGTGCGTCATTGCTAACCCGCTAACGAGACTTCGTGTACTCTTTGTTTCCGCGTGCGTATACAGCATAATACACAGTTGATAATAATATATACGCCTATAACAAGCACCCACCGCGGTAACGAGCTGCTCCTGCTCCTATATATGTATATTACATTGTGTATATACGTATGTGGGTTCACGCACATATCGGCTAGGTATTAACGTATATATAATATATGTATATAACATGGGTATGCGTATGTGTGTGTGTGTGTGTGTGTGTGTGCGCGCCGCACAGACGTCGCATGAGATAATAAATATGGCGTATATTCCTCTTGTTGGCGTGTGTGTGTGTGTGTGTGTGTGTGTGTGTGTGTGTTTTTCTATTTATTTTCTTTTTCGTATACCCTCGCGACCGGCCCGAGTTCAACGATCGAAAACGGTGAAAAAAAAAAAAGAGTCGCATGGACAAAACGTCGGGTGAACCCGCGAGCGTGGACGGAGGATAACGAGCGCCGAGTCGTCCGTTTATATAATATATGATCTTATATATATATATATATACATACCGCCGCACGTCAATCAAAACGTCTTCTCCTCTTCTCGGCGAGACTATACGTAGTGTCTACGTCGTCGTCGTCGTCTTGCAGCATCTGCACCGAACGGGTTCGTTCGTCCAAGTTTTCCATGCGATATATTATTATAAATCTGCATCCTAGCTATCTACGTATAGGTTTATTGATATTCGAGTTAAACCGTCATCACCGCTCTCGTATATTATAATACATAATAATGATCCATATATGTGATGGGGATTTAAATAGTATAATATTTTCGTTTGTTTATTTTTCAAATTTTATCAAGTCGAATGTTCATGCTCGATATTTTCGTGGTAAGACAATTTCCGTCGAAGCGTTTAAAAACTTTAAAAAGTTTGACTAGTTTCCTGTTTCGACACACGCCCGCGGACCAATGGCGGTCCTAAAATATGCTTACACATATATTTTAATAATGTTCCTCCCGGTAGGTACCAGTCCGCGCGGTCGCGGCCGCCTATAATTATAATGGCCGGTTGTAAAACATAATATTATAATACCTACACGAGCTGCAGTGGCGGCGGCTGCACATTGTATACACGGTCTAGAGGCTCGGCTAAACGATGATAAGAGGACAGTTTGTATTTTTTTTTTTTTTTGTCTTTAATCTTCTTCTCTCGGACTTCAACCACGCCTTGAAAAACATTGTCACGATGACTCCCGGTGGCAGATTAATCATAATAGTATATACGTGAAACGGCTTCTGTTTTTCTTTTTTTTTTTAAACATTTTAGCTCAACGATATACGAATATTTCTAGATCGTAGCTTGTACATATTCCACTCACACATACGGGAAATCCATACTTGAACAAGTGTGTAGTTTTCTCGATTATGTCGGAGACAAATTCAGTAGGTTATTTTCGCAAAAAATCCGCATATTTCTATGATTTGTATGATGTATGTTTTTCGCATTCATATTTCGTAGTTTAATATATTTAGTATACTTTTTGTATTATTTATTTCGTTTTCGTATCTTAACGATACACCCAGCTATTTGATGTAGGTATGTATATAGTAGCGTATTATTATTATTTCACTAGTGCGCACAATTAAAACTTGAACGGTATAATTTAGTATATATAACTGAATGTTTTACCGAGTCCCCATCAATGTATATATAATAATATACAATACTATTATTATATTATTATTGTTGTTCCTCCTTGAAAACTAAAAAGTTTCTTATTTACGTTTATATTTTATGACTTTAATAAAGTACGATTTATTATCGTTATTTGAAGTAAATATACAACTTTTATTTTACATTAAACATCAGTAACTATATATAAACGTAAAGTTTTAACCATCTGACTATATATACATTGCATATATATTATATTTATATATATATATATACGCGTTTCCATTTTCGCAAGTTTCCACATAATCTGAAAAAGCTATAAAACTTTACATCGATGTTCGACGATATAGTATTTTTTTTTTTCGTTTTTTTTTTTTTGCTTTTCGTTTGTATATAAATTATTTATAGCAGGTCGTAAGGTTTTTCTAAACGTTCGAAATCAACCTATTGTTGTACCGACGATATACGGTAGTACATATAATATTATATCTATATGTGTATATTATGTCCGGTCAATATTTTCCACCGACGCGGCCAACGCACTACTCGAAAAATGTAAAAACGTAATATTCAACTCTCGCGTTGTTCTACGTGGTAGGTATATATTATATTACATTATAATATTATACAACATTATTATAATTCTGTGGTAACCTATACCGATAAGACTCTAACGCGCAGTAGGTATATAATCGAAGATAAAACAGGCATTTTCAAACGGACGGACGGAGAAAACTTTGCAGGCGAAACGGTCGTATCGACGTTTTTATCGCCGTTTTGTTTTATTTTCTCCCGTGTACTCGTACCTATATAATATTATGTATATATTTATAAACTTTAAATCGAGAATTATTATTCATAAATCATAGGCTGATGCAGTTGACATGCGCACGCGAAAACACGTATATATATATAGGTAGGTAGGTACGTCATAAACAAAAGTACGTATACAATAATATATAATGTATCGTGCTCGCGATTGAGCCGTTCACGGGCGTATTGTAAACGACTTATCCCGTGGGCTTGCTGCGGTCGTGTCCACCCGGCGCAAGTACCTGTTATATATGTATTATATACACGCGCGACGGCGGCAGCGTGCCGGTCGTAAAATGTGCACAATAAAGACGTCACTGCACCACTATCGGGCGAATAACATACTTGAAGACCTCATACGTTAAATGGGATATAAAAAAAAGTCGCCTCCATGTGTACACGCATGCATACATGGGTTCAGATCTCTGCCAGAGTCGGCACAACCCCCCCCCCCGCGCCGTTCGTCCGTTCCTTCCATTTCATCGTTGTTGACCTACCCCGCCGAAGGAGGTTGCAGTCGTCGCGCCGAGACCGTATAGATACGGAAATATTAATATACATATTATTATGCATAAACGTTTTCCATCATCGTATCGCCGACGTAGCGGAAACGAACGAGCTGCATATTATAATAATATACTTGTAACTATTTTATGATGCACATTCATATATCTACAGAAACGCGTGTCGTTATATATTTTATATTATATTATTATATCCGTCTGCGTTATTCACTATTACCACAGTGTACCTATATATATATATACATATACGAACGGCATATTGACAATATAGTACGATCGCATAACGTCAGACTTGGCCGGGTTAGGTAATGTGTGCGTGTGCGTATACGCCAAAGACACAGAGTAATAATAATATAATATGATATATTATATGCATAAAATCGAGATTCTCTGGTAGTCGTGCGCGCACGGGGGTTCGCTTTTATAAAATATTATTGTGACTGTATTATGATATTATTATATGCGCATATTATCATTATTGTGTACGCTTATACGCGATTTGCCGCGACGACTGCCACGCAAAATATCGTATATTATATTATTATTATGTCATCATGAGCTGCAGTGTATTGCTATGCTCGTGTCGTTTTGTCAAGGAATTATTCTGAACAAACATATAATAATAATATCAAACGTTCACTCGTATAATATCGGTTGTTCGAGAACTCGTTCGAAAAAACGTCCCACGTTTAAGCAGAGTTATTCATATAATAATATTATAAAATACATGAATCGAACCGAATAAAATGAAAATACTTTGTGATGTTAAATAAGCGGGCAGTGTGGCGGGAGCGTCGATGTCGTATCGATTCGTCCGGTGATAGTGAATTAGGGGCGATTCTCTTATTATAATAATAAAATGAACAGTCTATATACAAACGTACAGCTTCCATAGATAATTTATTTATTGTTGAGTAGGTAGGTACTTACGTTGTATTGTAAGTGACCGAAAAATCGAATTTAACGAGCTCACGTTATTCCGTTATACACATATAATATATAATAATGTAATAATACATATGCTAATCCAATAGCAATAATACTATGTAGTTGAAATATTGATAATTTAACGATGAGCCTCCTGCTTGTAATATATTATCAATATAGAGTACCTAAATCAAATTTATTTTTATTTGCCATTCTGCTGTTATTTTCCACGCACTATATAATATATAATACACATTACACATCGATGGTAGAGATCGACATTCATCGGTTATTGACCACTAGTGTGGTCACTGGTCACATATTAAATATGATAATAGTAATATAATATATTATATAATGCGATACAATGTCTGTTCGTTAGCCGCGGTTACTGTGCACGATAAAAGATTTTCCCTCGACATTCGTTCGCCATTTACCGATTACATTATTATTATTATTATTATTATTATTATCGTTATTATTACACTGACCATACAACTAGTTCATAGCCATACAACAATATATAATGTAATATATTGCGCGCGTATTTTATATTATTGCAGCACTGCTACAGAAATGGCGAGTTTTATTTATTATTAAAATCGTCCGCAATTAGTATTGAAGATGACGACAACGATTATCAAAGAACAATAATAGATAATAATTATATATAGTACTGTGCCGAGTATGATACACGTGACGTAATATCGCTTAGGAATTAAAATTTTACCGGCTCGTTCGGGTGACATTTTTACGACACACCCGAATCGCCTATAAACGAGCAAACACACACATGTATATATATATATATATATATGGATCGCCAAGCAGAAATGTAATATTATATAGTATCGGTCGGCACCCAATTAGCGGATTCCCAAAACTCGAACCGCCGTCCGGTATGTGATCGCATTCGTCCTCCACCTCCGCCTTGCTTTTACCACCAGTATATATCATTATATGTAAAAACTACCGGAATCCGAACAGACCGCACCTCCCCTCGGCCCGACACCGATGCCTATTTTGGCGATTTTTAATTGGACCAGTGCCTTCGAACTGCCACCGCCGCCGCCGCGACACGACGTATTGGCCGACGACGATTAATGGGGACGGACGTCGTCGCATTTTTTTCTCTCGATTTTTTTTTCCTGTTTTGAAACCGTTCCAATTCAGCATTTTCCGATCATGCGGCACTGCAAACAAGCGCAAAACTCGTGAGAGAGCGTGGGGAGGATCCCATATTTAGGTATAAGGTATAAGTATTATATCAGTGTCGTTTTCCGATTGAAAATCTATTTCTAGCTCATAAAATTATTGTTCTGTAAGAAAATGTCATTTTAACTAATCGATTTCAATGATAAGGCATGTTGTTTAAAAATAACAGTTTTTTTTTTTTTTATCTGGACTATGTTTGATAATAACATTTCTATAAAATGTATAACTTAAAATTATATTATACTATATAAACTCATAATGAATAATGATAAACCGAAAGAATCGAATATTTACTCCATTATATAGATTAACAGCGAACGAAATAGAAATAAAAAACGTTATTTCCGAACGATTGGCAATGAAAACAAATATCCTAATCGAATCGTGGGTTGTGCTTGTAACGGGATACAAATAATAATATAGAGACATATTATAATAACGGACATGCGCAATATTGCTTTTGGTGTATATTAAAGCTCCGTGGTGAATCGTAAATCATTAATGTGTATATATACAAATATATACGTTTGGGGGGCGGTGTCGAGGGGAAAGACGCATGCGATGAAATAGAAGAAAGTATAATATGATATAGAAATTCGAATAATAATAATATACATTCTGCGAAAAACGGAGAAAAAAATGAACGAGCACGGTTTACATAATTCAAACGAAGCCACGCGAACTTTGTTAAACAAGGGTCACAATAGGAGTTTCCATTTAAATTTCAAAAACATTTTTTTCCCGTTTTCGTCCTCTTTTGGTACCCCACCTCACCGACCTCCACTACCGCTTCGCTACAAATGTATATACCGACGAGGTCAGTATTTTATACATAACATTTACTACGAGCGAATCTCTGTGTGCAGCACACACACTCACTCTAATGCACACGGTGCCTAGTGGGTGTGTGTGTATATATATTATGTGCAAGAGGAGATAGAAAGAAAGAGCCGTTCGCTGTGTGGCTGTGGCGGAAGGGAAAGGAATGTAAAAGCTGCGCACGGTATCGAACCCCTGGGAAACGACCGGGCGAGCCGTCGCCGCCGCAGCGCCGCTGTACCACTGCCTCCTTTCGACGATGGCGGCTACGGACGGTGCGGGCCGAATAGAAATCGACAGCAGAATGGATATTATTCCTGCGCTAAAAAAAAAAAAAAAAAACTTTAAACCGTTTTATACAACGTCCCGCCGGATGAAATATGCATGCGGGTGCATTACCCCGTACGGGGAGAAAAAAGAATCCGAAAGAAAACAGACGATATAATAATAATAATAATATGTATATATACACTCACCGAAAGTGTCTACTGAGGCGCGTATCTCTCTATATATATATATATATTATATAATATATATATAAAATAAACATAAACGAGACCGTTACCAAGCCGAGCTCAGACTCACGAGCGGATCGCGTGGTTACTATAATATGTATGTGTGTATAATAATATATCGTTGTTGTTGTTGCTGCAGCACGAGGCGCATATATACATACGTATTAAGTTATATACGAGCACCGCAGCGATGCGAAGATCGTACGTTATTGGTTCGTCCACAACTGTGCGGCGGCGGACAAAGTTTATAAATCGCGGAATTAAAATGGAAAAAAGAGTTCTGAGTATTATATGTGCTGTATACGCATTCGGTGGCGGCAGTGGCGGTTACTACATAATACATAAATTATAATATATATATATATATAATATAATATACGTTATTCCGTGCGTACTATGTACGCCCCTCGTTTTTCGGACGATATCGTAACACACACTCACGCGCGCGCGTGTGTGTGTGTGTGTGTGTGTTTGATATATAAACACTTAAAACGGTATATATTTTTAATTTGTGAGGTATGGTATATATACAATAGAGATTTCTCCACACCTCACCGGCACCCCGTTTTCCTCAGAACTCCGCGCCGCACGTTCTTCGCGAGATTTGTATTTTTATTAAAACGTCTCCCGTTCCGAACGTGTTGCAGCAGTGTATGCGAAGCAGTGCGTGTCGCTCGTTTTTCAAATGCGCGTGACGGCCGAACACGATTGTCCACTATATGTACCGCGCGAGAAGCGACCACGCGTTACCGACCGGCAACCTCGGCTGGGGGGGGGCAGCACGCGGCGGGGAGGTGTGACTCGGCATCGGGACTCGAGATGGAACGACTACGGCAAAAATACCCTCCGCCAATTAGTGCGAACGTGTGACGACGAGGCGAGAAATAAGTAAAATAATCATGTATATAGGGGAACACCTATATGCTTAACGCGCGTATAATTATTTGTTCTTAGATGCGAATAAAATATATAAACTATACAAGACGTGTATAATATTATATGGTCAAACTCAAATGTGTTTGTATGCTGTATACGCCATGTTCAGATTTTGGCTCATAAGTCACAACCAATACTGAACAGTATCATAATATACACTTACGAAACAACGTTTTGAAATTTCGAAACCGGCCGAAAAATCATCAAGAGAATCCCAACACGGAATAATATAATTACAAGCACGCAAGACGGACGGACAATGCGCGTTTCCGTCGACCGCATCCACCTTCACCACATCTGCACACGTACTTGGAGGTGTACGCGCTGCGGTCACGTATAATATTCGTCGCATGATGATGTACTATACCTACGTACGTTGCACGGTTGAGCGGACAGGCGCCACCACGACGTTTCCTATATCCGCGCGCGCGTGTACGTTCGACAAAATAACGCTTGCACGTGACCACCGTGTACGATCGGCATGACATTATATATTATTATTATTGTATGATGTACCGTGAAGGCAATAACGGTCACCACGCCATCCGATATGTACAAAAATGGCTGCACCGACTGCATAATATTATATAATATTATTGTGTATTGCGTATACACTGCAAATACAACGAATCAATAAAAAAAAAAAAAATACGTTTCAGATCCCTAAGATAACGATATCCGTAGGTATATATTACGATATTCGCGAAGAGAGGAAATCGATCCGAACAGCCACATAGAGCCTATGTGATGTAATTATTATCATTATGAACCGATGTTTCGTACAGCATAATGTACGTAAGTCGTATATTATACTTGAGTATTCCGCGTGCACGCTCACTCACTGCATCACGATAGCGCGCGCGACGGTTTGCATACATATATATATCATCGAGTGCGCGTTGTTATTTTTTCCTTCTGATTCGTATAATACCTACGACTGCAGCTGCAGTATATATATACATTGCTGCCGTTAGCTTTTTCACGTTTTTCTCGAATAATATTCGTAGTCTGTCTCCGAGTCCAAAACGGGGACGGTATGTTATGATCCATGTACGGCGCGGCAGCGCATAAAACCTGATCTGTGACTTGTTGAAAATGATAACTGGAAAAGAACGGCGGCGGAATTCCAGGACTCCGCGCACGACCTAATTGGATGTTTTTTTTGCATCAGCAACAGCAGCAGCACATGATAATTCTCGGAGTGTATTTATATATATATATATGTACGTGCGCCGCAACCGCCGTCGTGCGCGCGTAAAAGACGGTGGCGGGGAGAGGAGGGCAGGACGCGTATATAGGAAAAAACAAAGGAAACTGCACCGTGCAAAACGTCGATAAATAAAACATAACCCGATCCGCCGGCCGAGATATGGCGTCTGCAGAACGAGGAAAAAATAATAGAGATGAACGAAAAAAAGAGCGCACGTCGTCGTCGACGGCGCAGAGGAAAGGAGCAGCGACAACGGCAGCGACAGCCGCAGCAAGCCGAAGTATAGAATGAAGAAGAAGTAGAAAAAGAAGAAGGAAAAAAAACACAAACCAGAACATCGGCAGACCATTAAAAACTGATCATTAAAATTCGATCTGTGAGACGTGTAGAGATATACGCGTAGGTACTGAGAGAAATATGCACACACTCGGGGGCAAAGCTGATGACGACGATGGTTTCTCGTTTTTTTTTTTTTTTTTTGTTCCGCTCTTTTCATTCCCGGTGCGTTTGGGATTTCTTTCTGTTCCAGTTGTGGTTTTTTTCTTTTCTTTTTTTTTTTTTAATTCGTCTTCGACGTTCGTACTCGATACACGTGTGCATGTGTGTATACGTATAGGTACCGGTTAGGTTTTTCTTTTGATTTGTTCGGAACCGCTTTTAATTGGACGACTACTGCGCACACCGTCACCGCCGCCAAAATGCCTCCGGTAATCGGCTCCCTCGTTGTTTTAATTACACGCGCACATTCGTTTCCTCCCACGTTATTGCAGGCCAATTGTAAGTCTCGCGCGTTTGCGAGTCTACGAGATTGAAACTTTTTTTGTTAAAAAAAACATTATATAATATTTTATTTACAAAATATATGACATTGTGCCAAAGACCCCGGTTAGATTCTCGATGAAAATCCTTTTATTTTATACATTTGTTTGGATGGTATTCTCGTATTATTCTCCCATAGACAGTTTTTTTCCTATATAAATCGTATATAACTATAATAACGCACATATGACATATTATAATGCGTATTATATTATATTACAAGTATATAGTGTTCGTGATGAAGTGCGTTACCTGCAGTAAAATAAAAAAAAAAAAACGTCTCTATTAGAATATCATGCGATATGTGCCTACACGTACAGGTAACACCGCTGTGGCACGTTCAAACTTCGAACGTATACACGTATGTTCGTCGAGAACTCGCGCTATATTTTATTTTTTACGGTCATGAAAACACCATAAACCAGACATCGAGTGCGCTGAAGCGTCGTCGATATTATTTTCTTTCCGCCGCGTGCACGGTTATTGTTGTTACAGTAGGTAGGTATATACTGTAGTTCAAGTTTAAACGCGTATTTTATTTTTTCTGTATTATTTATTTACTTCTAGGCCAACTAGTTTCGTACAAAGTTTTATTATATTTTTATTTTTATTATTTACGATCGTTTTAGGAATAAAACTAGTCAACACTTTTTTTTTTTTTTTTTTTACTTTACTTTACGAGTTGTGCGTATAAATGATGCGATCCATTTTTATTCCTACACGCATACACAGACACACAATATTTTACTTTCCTGCGCATACATACATATAATATACATATAGGTATTCGTGCGGAAGAACGCGCGCATACAATAAATATCACCACCGCTGTAGTATTCCAACTGAATATTATAACACGTAGTTTCGAGTAACATATGCGTATGTACATGCATATATATATATTATACAGTTAGATATTTTAAAAGTTTTTTAGAATGTGTGAACCGCCTCGTGTAACGTTTAACAAACGCATGTGTACACTGTTTTAATAGTAATGATATAATATGGTAATGCGAGAGAGGACGTCCATTAATCAAGTATGTATAATATACAATGCGCACATTCAAGTGGTGTTATATAGGTAGGTACTCAAACAAAAACACTTTTAAATATTTTTCGAGATTTAACTAATCGAATAAATAAAATATAACTAATGGTCTGGCGGAAAATGAGTATATTATATTCAACGACGGACGAAGCAGATTCGTTTTGTAAACACATTGCCTCGAAAAGGTATACTGGCGTGTGCATAATGTTATATGTACGTCTATACGCATGATATATTGAATAAGAGGTGAGTTTTCGCATTCTTGTTTACATACGCGGGTTTCGTGAAAATGTTTACTAAAACGTAAATTCCCTATAGCTCTTAAATATAATAATATATAGGGCGTTGAACGAGTATTATTTTTATTTGGTCGAGTGTTGATGTACGACATAAACAAAATTCGAAAATCCTCTCAGCAAAATTTAGACTCTACAAATCGACCTCCGTTGTATATAATATAAATCGTGTATACGTCCGTCGATCGAAATCTATATAGTTTTGTAAACATTTACATCTATAAGCTTTGTGATATACATTCGATTAAAAAAATTGCACAAGCAACAACGTGCCCGTAAATAATAATGAAATCATGATATAAGTTATTATAGTACTGTTCACACGCAATAATTATTCAACTTTGTAATTTGTGAGGCGCACACAATCTTCTTCAATTGCGAGTTGAACATTTTAATTATTATTTCATTTTATTATTTTGTGTCCACCAACATCGATCGACTCGCCAGAATACAGATGGTATACCTACTGCGAAGCGATGACGCTGTAACTTGAATACGTCTATTCCAAGGACTATGTTGCATACGCATCGAATAAACGCCGGATATATTAAATATGTATAGGTATAATCTACGTATACCTATCTATAATAGTGTTTTTAGAATGTATATTGTCATAAAATTAAAAATGTTTTTTACACCGTTCTGCTGTGCATATACCGGACGTCGTTTACATATTATTTTCGTATTATTTATATTTTCGCAAGTCTTCCCTCGCGTAATATTATGTTATTATCAAATTAATTGAGTTGATCAGTCTTCAGAATACACGGAACCCGCGTATCCTTTATATACATATAAAAGTTATAGATCTATAAACGATAGTTGTCGCGTTAGTATGTTACGTTATGTTATTGCGTTTAAAACACATAAAAACGACTATTTCTTTAGGTTAGTAAATCGATATCGTATAGCGTGCCTACTGCGCCTGCGACTGCCATTATAATAAAGTATAATAACAAATCAGTGTACAGTTTTCGTTCGCATTACCGTTGACAACACGCATCGTAGTATATACGTTTCATTTTACGGCTACGTGCATCCATTATATTTAGGTACCTGTAGGTATATGTGTACATAATATTATATTATGTATTGCAATGAAAAAAAAAACACTTTGACTGGTGATTTAAATAAATTAGGCGAGGCACACATCTAATTATATACGTATAGCACTATATAATCGTACACTTATATATATATATATATATATTATTGAATCGCATAGAAAAGTGGTAAACGCCACAAAGTATGTATAGCTATAAATATGAGTGTACCTATGTAATTATACGCGTCATGTAGTAGCTGATCGATCGTAGGCCTGCAACTAGTGTGTATATGGTGTGTCCTGCAGCAAATTGAGTCGTCGTGTGCGGGTATAATATATAAAGTTTATCGGTTAAAATATTTGTTTATAGCGTGTAATCTAGAACAATAGATCATATATAGGTACTATTGATATGTTATTTAAATTCGGCTCTATAAATTTCGACTCGATAAACCAATAGCCCAATACGCAATCAGTAGGTATAATATCATCGTGTCGATGGTCGAAGATTTCCGGTCGAACGACCGCTTTATATAATTAAACTCTTAATTCGTCCGCACAGTAGATTGATTTGGAAACATATATGTATATACCTAACATAGTATTAGATGTATACGAATTAGATTTTCGGCCAATCTCGTTAAATTTAATAATCATGCGAGCACATATTACGTACGACTCACAATATTTACCGTTTTGTTTGATTATTCCCAACATTTGAGTCCAACTATAAGTTTATATATATTATTATAGTGCCTGTATACCTATACATATAGGACATATACATATTATTAAATATACCTACGCACACATTATATAAGTATTATAATTATCAAGTGTGTACGTATTATGTATATAGGTATATACATTTTATTCTTACGTTATGTACGCAAGTAAGAGCGTATATAATATATATAATAATATCGCGACCCGTTTGCGAGACCGGCAACTGGCCCGAAAAATAAAAATGAATACACGAAGGTATATTATAAGGAACGTATAATATATAATGTACGACGCCGGCGGAGACTACCCCGTTGATTATATAGTGGACAACCAACGCTCTATGTAAATTATAGGGTATCGGTGACTGCGATTAAGTCATAAAAAAAATATACATATACACATAAATACTACTCGTACGCACACACACTCGCACTGATATAGGACGTTTACAGCCGCCGCCGTCTCGTTACGCGGCCTCGTCCGTATAACTCTAAACTTGTGTGTCTGTGCGTGTTATAATCCGTTGTGGCGGAGGCAGCAGCGGAGGGCGTCCGACCAACTGCAGCGGGGGCCACCGCCGTAATGGCGTCGCTGGTGACGTGATTGATGACGATATAGCGCTCATTACATTCGTCGGTCGCAAAAAAAAAAAAACTATATACAATATAACACATGACAAAACTGTTTCCGCGACGATTAATCGAAATCGTCCTAAAAATCTCTTACCGCCGTTAATATAATGATAAACCGTGTTACCTGTTATATATAATATGACGTATATTATTTTAGATGACCGCATAAATCTAAAACCGAAACGGCGATCCTCCGAGCTCGTCCAAAACTGTGCTTAGGTATATAATAGGTATATTTACATTCGACGAATAGATAATACGACTTTTTCATTATCGTTCAAATTTGTGCGTTGATAATTTTATTACTCAAAAAGAGCGGAATTTGTGTACTTATACGCTTAGTGACAACAGGGACGAATTAAGGACACGTACGCTCGTGTGTATAATACATAAATACATAAATTACTATATATATTATATAAACACGATTATTACAAAGTCGAACGTAAATAATTTTCTGGGAGTGTGGTTTTTTATGTCGCGTTTATCTTTTTTTCAACGCGCGCATTTATTCATTCGTAAACGCGTCGTTTGGGAAAGAAAACGGCGCGCCAAAACACTGCGACCCTACCGTCACCATACCCGGGGGACCCATATCGCGCACTTGTATATTGCACACAGTGCGCGCGCGTGCATTTTTTAAACGCGCATAATTTTTTTATCGCCATAGTTCACCGATCCAGCGAATTTACATATAATATACCCTCCCCGGCGGCGGCGAGGGCTACTAATCTATATACGCCGTAACGATATTATTATTCTCGCGCTATCCTTATTACTATATATATTATTAGTGTCTTCAAGATTAAAAAAAGAAAAAAAAACCGACGGAATTTATTCTGCAACAGTGCCGGCGGCGGAGGTTCTCTTTATTTTTCC
This sequence comes from Aphis craccivora, assembly GCA_009835225.1. Taxonomy (NCBI): domain Eukaryota; kingdom Metazoa; phylum Arthropoda; class Insecta; order Hemiptera; family Aphididae; genus Aphis; species Aphis craccivora. Next base: position 80,640 of record VUJU01000200.1, on the reverse strand, counting down.
ATTGAGGTTTGTACACAAAGCCAATTAAAAATAAGACGTGGCACGCTGCTATAGTATAGAGACTGGTAGGGCGGACGAGGGGCGCGGCGACGGGGCTGGTGGCTCGTTATGTTTATTGGCCCTGCGCGCATTATCTCTCCCCTAACTCCAGCGTGATCCTTGGAAGCTAAAGCTCGATCGCTCTATCGCGCGCGCGCGCTCTCTCACTATCTGTTTCTCTCTCTGTTTACAGTCCCCACGATTTTTTTCCTCCTCGTTTCGCTCGTCGCCTTTTCCTCCCCGTAGCCGCAGTTTCCTGTGTATAATATGTATATATACGTACCACCCACCCGTTAATTTAAAACGTGTTTCACATAATTTTTGTCACGTTTTTAGAATATATATACATAAAGGTGTACTGCATTTACACACAAAACTATATAAATATATATATATATAGACCTCTCGAGCTTTTATTTTTGTCACGACCCGCAACTGCAATATATACATATTCTCCGTCCCTTGTATGGCGGCGGCGGGCCTTTCCCACCCTGCCGCCGCCGTACAACATTATTAACTATCGCGGCCGGTTGATTTATCGGTCAAGTTTAATTGGATTTTGAGTGGATGGTGGTGGCGGGTACGAGAAACACGAGAGAGAGGGAGATAGATAGATACATAGAGAGAGAGAGAGAGAGAGCAACCACGCGCTTGCGTATGCGCTAAAGTCACCCGCAAGTGCGTCGGCGGTGGGTGGTTTACCGGGACCCGGCCGATAAGGCGCACCTCGCCCGCCCTCAGCTCGGCGCGCATTATTCGTTTTGCCAAAAACTCGTTTACGAGGTGTGAATAAATCAACTGGAATTATTGCGCCGGATTCGTATATTTAGATTTGCCAACGCGTATAAATTATATATATATATATATGTCAAACGTACTTACGCCGGTCGGCTTTTTTCCCCCCGCTCGATTCTGTATTTTTGCGTAGCGGTGGCCATATGACTATATAATGTATGTTCAATCACATAATCACATCGAAAAATAGTTATTTTTGGGTAAATCCGCTATAAAGGCTTATTATTATACTATACGTCATTGTATATCACTGCAGAGACAATTTAAAGCTACAAAAAAAAAAAAAAACTAAATAAAACAATGTATAATAAATTTTATTATTATTATTTTTTTTTTTTGTTTACCATTCGTAGTTAAATTGATAACATTCGCAGTGCACACACTATATTGCACATAAAGGTGTGAGTCTGAGTGAATTAGCGCGAGCGTTCGACCCATAGTTCGGGGCGTCTGAGAAGTTTACTTAAAAGTTTCCAAGCTGCACGGTTCAAATGCTCCGAAACGCACACGTACAAATAATATAGCCATATCTGAAAGTAGGTGTGTATACATATACAGTTTTGTCCCTCCCGCAAATTCAGTGATGACCTTTGGATAAAAGTACCTACTCTAATTCAATTCCAAGAAACTGCCTGACAGTGTTCATGTAACTTAGAACCCCTTCGATCCGTCTAGTTGATTCCGTATATATACATGTACTCGCTTAAGCGTACTCACTACATGCAGTTGTAATATCCTCCCTAAATAATAATTAAATTAACTTTCTAAACGACCGCAAACGAGATTAGAGTGCTGCTTTTTTTCGACAACGCGTAAATTACTTTGAACCATCGTTTTCGTGTATAACTTCTATTCCTGTAAAACATAATATTATAATTATAACTATTATAATATTAATGTGTGAGTTGCACATTTATAAATTTACAAATTAATATATTTTCTTACTTACCTATATATTATACGTACCTAGTTAAATCATCATATTATATACTATTACCTACACCAAAATTAATTTAAAGTACATATTCCATTTTATTTTTTGCAAAGTCACCATGGCAATTATTAGGTATCCGATATGTATTGATTTCACATTAGTATTAAAATTAAACAATTTTATTAAACTGGACAAAATGAATCTCTAAATGTACAAATAGTATCATAATGAATGTAATAATCTAAATCATTGAAAAAATAAATGACAGGACTACAGGAGAAATCACAATATATAATAATGAGTGAAAGTGTAGGACGAAATTTTAAATTTAAATACATATCAATAATATGAAGAGTTTAGGATTACAATATTTTCAATTTTGGTCTTTATTTGGTAAACAAGAATATTATTTTGTATATAGGTATTAGTTATTAATTAGAAGTTTTAAATTTAAAATGGAAATATTTCTTCATTTGAAAAAAGCTGTAGAGAAGTTTCTAAGACGCTCATAAATATAGATATTATAATTATTACCTATTTGATATATCGTTATTAAAATATTCCGTGAACGTCGTTTATTGTGGGTGTATAATTCGAACGATTTTCGATTGAATAGAAATAACGCGGTCGTCTATACACATTGACATTATATTTTATCATGTACTTATGTTTATATATATATACATCAAACTTTATTAAACACGGCTGTGCGATGAAACCACACGTAGTTCGTTTTCGATAAACGACTTATATTAAGATTTAGCTGCGTGACATAATACCATTACTCCTTTATTCTGGATTAATGTATAGTATTATATTATACCTATGCGTGTACCGTCTGCAATGCCTATATTAAAATACCTATAATGGGAAAAGCGTGTATAAAGCGTACCTATGAGAAAATTGTATGAGTAAGTTGCTCGTGCGTAATGAAAAGAGCGCGAACCATGGAACTTTTTATTTTGTAGTTTTATACATAATTTAGTGTTACATAAGAACATATAATATATATTATCAAATAAAGATTTGCAAAATGAAATAAGTGATTTTTCTCGCGTCCAAGTATAACATGATAATTGAGACAATAGTTATATATTATTATATTAACATACCATTCGCGGCTCGAACCTGCCTATTTCATCTTCATACTTCTGTATATTTGTATGCGAGAGAAGAGTACTTTTTAGAGAGGGATAGGGTTGAGCTACCGCTCCGGCGTGTCACGAAACAGCGGCAGTGGCGACAATGTGCACTGGAGAGTACCCTTCCTTCGACATACATATAATACTATCGGTTCGTGTACCTATATACAACCTATATAACCTTTGCCCCCGTCGGTCGTGCTACGATTTCGCCACTTGACATTTTCGTCCCGGAACAATAACGTTATATATTGTCTCGTTTCCTACCTATGTACCTCACTATACTGTTCTATATGATAATAAGTGTACAATGTATTTCTTACATGATACGCTCGACGTTTCTCTACATATTATTAACGCACATAATATAAACATCACCGCAATCCACTACAGCATAGCGTATATAATATTATAATATTTGTCATCGTAACCCGCATTTTTAAAACGAAATTCTGCGTCGTATAGATTTTTAAACAAAATTTTAAATAAAAGGAAAACAATTATTTTGGAACGAGAATGGTATAATGAAATGAGCGTATAGAATATATTATATATATATATATATATATATACGAGTATATAAGCGCAATGACTTGATTTTCGTAAAGTATTACAGTTGGGGTGGTAATAACGATAAAGTCCAATGGAGTGTACATCATGTATATATTCCTATAGTGCTTACCTAATATTAATATGACGGCGTGCTTTAAAAAAATAACATCATTTTTTATATGCTGAAAATCATACATTTTATACTCGAATGAAAATAACTGCGCAACACTATATAATAATACATTTAAAACATAAATACAAACGATAAGACTTAAGAGCACATTAAACATTATTACTCTTGTTATTGAGTTGCGTTTTTGCAAATAATATTGTTTTATAACATATTTTATAATCATTAATCAGTACTAGTGTGCCTTTTGCACGCACAATATACTAATTAGTAATTATTCTTGAAACCAAATTATTATTAAAAATGGTCTTGTAAAATAGTGACTGCTTCTGTAATTACGCACAATTCATAATTTTTGTAGTACATTGCTACTTAATAATATAGTATAATAAATCATTGCAATCATGCGAACGCAGAAATATATATATATATATATATACAATGTTTTAACTCTTAACCCCTTTGTTTCGACACTCGTGTCGCACCAGATTAAGTTTCGTGTATATATAATAACGTCTTATTGTTGCCGGACAACTCCCCTCGGTGGCTTAGAGAGCCCAAATGACGCAAAGATACGATTCGCTAATAACAAGGACTCAGTCTCGGAGTGTGCGGCGATGATTCCCCGGTCCTGCAGACGCCTCGCTATTTAATATGCAAGTCTTTCATAGTTTATTGCCATCAGATATAACCAATTTGCTTATTATAATTTTCGTAAATAAATTACGACGAGGTTGTGCACCACAACTCGCCCCGCCGGTGCATAAATCGACGACCAGCGAGCCTCGATCTTAAATTAGACCTAAAATAGCAAAAAAATAAAAACAAATTATACAAATGATAGGGGAAGAGGGAGTATGGATAATGTTATTATTCACTAGAGAACCCCACGCCCACGCATATACAATGTTGCATTGCTGCAAGACGGCAAGTATTATATGTATTTATATGTATCTACTATCTAAGGACCAAGACGATTTGCAAATAATAAATAGTATTATAATATTATGATGTCGCGACATTATAAATACTTGAAAGATATGTGTTATGTATTTTACCCTCGAAGATTTTTTTTTCCCTTATATTACCTATACTTGTACGTATAAAGATAATATGTATTTATGTATACCTACTTTAAGTCCTAATTTGTGGGATTTTGATTCGGGACATACATAAATCGTCAACTGTGTGACCAAGTACAAAACTCTAATTCGGGTCAACATGCGCAATGCATAGGCCATACATAACCTATACCTACAAACTACCTATATATACTGTACAATGGTGTAAATGAGATATCTCTGGAGGCGTTCATTAAACCGGTGAACGCTGCCATGCAATCAGTGAATACATTTTATCCGCCACCACTACAACCAGCCGTTTTTACAATAATATATAATTATATATGCATTAATGTGCTAAATGCGAATCACTGTGAATTAGTGCGAGAACGGCGTAGTATATATAATATATATTATATTATAGCTTCCAGATTCTGTCACATAAATATTCTGGCGAGTAAAAAAACGAATTTACATTTTTCCTTTCCCTATCGTCCGCGATCGAACGCCTCATTATAATATAATTATTATGATTACATTTTTATTTTATCTACATCGAATATTTCTATGTTTGTTTCACCACATACCTATATGTATACATATTTTGAATAATTATTAAAATATATAATAGGTACATTTTACTATATACTGCAAAGAAGATATTATATCACAACGATTTAATAATACATATTATTATAAATTTATTGAATTACTACAATATTATGCGGACTCTGGGAGTAATAAAAAAAGTTAAAGCTCGTGCTGCGAGTATATATTATTAATTTGTCATTAAACAAGGGTTTAGGTTATTTCTTCCGCTGTTCTACCACTTATCAACTTACGTGCAAACTCCGCAAAGATATTCCAACGAGAAAGTATTAATATATTTTTAAATTTTACATTATTCTATAACTTCTAAGCACCAATGGAATGATATTACCTATAATATCTGTCGAGGAACATACCGTTTATGTCGTTTTCAGGCCACCTCGGGCCTGCGCCCTCTGAAATATTCTTCGAAATTTACTCTGCAGACTCCAATTGAAACTGAAAAAAGATTTCCTACTAAACAGTCGAGTATTAGACGTTCACGTGTCATCTTCCGCCCTACAATTGAAGTAGAACTGACAAAACCCACAGTTTTTCGCTTTGTATTTTTTCCCCCGGCAGCAATTGTTTAAACGCCATTCCGATGTTTAAGCGGCTTTCCGGCAACGCTCACAATACACATAATAATATATATCATTAATACCTTAATACGTTTTTGTATTATTCGCTCGATGGCAGTGCGCGCGGCGACGACGGGTTGTACGGCAGCGTCTTGTCGTCGTCGTCGTCGTCGTCGGGTTAGCTGGCAGCGTCTAGTCGTCGACGTCGTAGTTGTCGTACCTATGCGGCAGGACCGGTTTCCCTTCAGCCGCCGCGCATCGTTGCCGAGACGACGCTTATAATATGATAAACTGTTTTATAACATGGCGACGGTCGTAAAACTAGTTTTTCCAAAGGCATACACACACGCACAGTTGTCCGACTCACGGCGAATCTCCGCCGCTCTCCTCCGAGACTTCTACCCGCTATATAATACATCATACAATATTATTATATTATAATATATACGCAAAACGTTTTATCCCGAGTACATGATATATACGTTTTATATTATGTAGGTATATACTATTAGAAGCGTGTTGTGCAAGTGTTTTGAATTACGGTTTAAAATCAGATTATTATTATTATATATTTTTTTTTTTTTGGTTTAATTACGATTTTTTTTTCACTTTTTCACTTTATTATAAGAACGCGACGATTATACATACGTTTGCATAATTATAATATTATTTTTAAATTAAAATTATAAAATATTGTCCGACAATGCGCTCATTAAATATACTAACGTAGGTATGCGCTATATGAATATATTATTTAGATACCTACATTAATATTTCATACATATTATGTATAAAAAGCGTAAACCGAATTTTCGCATAATAATAATTACGTGCTATTATATTTTGGTCCGTTTGATATTGTCTTATAATACGTCATAACTTGCGAAATAATTTTGATTTTAAACAGAATTAGCTGGTATACTACGCACATACACCTACATAAATATATAATTTGGCAAATTTTAAGACGGAAACTGGCTCGTCAATTAAAATAATAATTTATATACTAATAAAGCAGCGAAGTGGTGTATAGTTAAAATGTACAATTACTTTTTTAAAGTACTATGTACAGACTGTGTCCTCGGTATCAAAATAATATGTATACCTACGATATCATTAAAAATATTGCGTGCCTATATTATTATGCGGTATTTAAAGAATCGTTCGAGGGGAGTGGTTAAAATTACGATTTTCGCTTATTATATATTAATACGAGGGATACGTCTCTTATATGTATTATATTTTCATTTCATATTTTAATATACGGTCGAAAGGCGTGCGTATAAACGTTCGCACAAAGTTTTGAAACTAATTAAAGTTTCCCGTTGTATAACACAAGTTTTTTATGTTACATTAATCGGGCCGTGTTTCACTGAAATTATTAATTTTCCGGAAAATCAAATTTTCTTCGTTATAGTAATATTAATAAAAGAAACATGTTTTTTTAAGTTAAGGTCTGTATAGTTTTATGTGTTACGAAGCTCAAGAAAATATCATAATAAACCACGAGTTTACTGGCATAAAAAAAACATACACGTATACTATTATTGTAATATATTATATTATAACATTATTTTATAAATACTTATACGTAATAATATATGCTCCCGCGACACTTCTGGTTTTCCATAGTACGTGGGGATTTTTTAGGTCTCGTATGTGTGTATTGCGAATGCAAATATTATTATTCCAAAGCCATCCGGTAAACCCACTGCCGCAATATTTTATAATTTATCATAAACAATATTGATCATATATATTATTGTAATACGTATTTATATATTAAATGTACAATCGAATTGTCACATAAGTATGAGATATAATAATATAGTGATGTCTCACAGTTCATGTCCTCCGCCCTTCAGCAGTTACCCTGAATTTACAAAAATAAACAGCTTAAATAGATAGGTGCGTATCGTATTTTATTTAAATGCACGACCCGTCGAAACAAATGCATAATTCACGTCACTCTGGCACCGCCACCTTTTCGCCGGAGAATTCGCCACCGTATTTACGTTCCGGAACGACAAACTTAACAGCATAAGAAAAAAATGTATATACTCGCATAAAAAAAGACCCACCTTCTCCGGTCGTAGAACGACACCTCGAATATCCGGTTTGTTTCTCTGATTCCACAACCCTCCGCCCTTATCGCAGTGGTCCGTTCATCACGTCTTATACCGCGTACATATATATATAAGCCAGGCAGCGGGGTAATTTAATTCTTTTCCCCGGGGTCGCGAGCTTCACCGCCCGCGCCGGATGCTGGGCACGGAACGGAAGGGGAGTCGCGTATATAAACCATCCCTCAAGCAGTGCGGGACCCCTTCGCCGAAATTCCTCCTCCGAATCGCGCGCGAATTGCAGCGAATATATATATATACCGTACAGTATATATATTTCTTGGGTTGTCGCGAGAGCTGGAAATTTATGCCGTTACTTTAATTGGTTCGGGAGCACAATGTCTGGCCGATTTCCCCGGTCTACTCAGCTAGCTGCTCGTCCTCCCCGGTCGTCGTCGCAGGCCCTCTATGCTCTCATTCTTTATACACGTATACTCTCACACATACACACAAACACACACACACACACATACACACGTGACTACGGCATCCAATTTGTTGGTATAAAACGTATTTATATACTTGTGCATGTGTGTGTGTGTGTGTGTGTGTGCGTGTGTGCGTAGGTTGCCAGAAGTCTGAATAATAATACACCGCCGCCGGTGAGCTAAACCCCTCTTGGCCGTAAATCAACCCTGTGTATATTGTTGTACGAGTTATTTTATTTAGATCGTGTGTGTATATATACACCAACACACTCACCTTCTATTCTCGAGCATATATACATTTCGTTTCTGCTCGCGTTCAATTATGCAAATTCTCAGCTCATATCGCGAATATTATATACATAACACATATTATATGAGGTATATAAGCTGCAACTCACCCTTCGGTACCTATATTATAACATTACATCTCATCCATATATATATATATATATTCGCTTGAAGCGCCCGTGGCATTTTATATTTTATACCTACACGATGGCTGCATTTTGTACACGCGAATTCGATATATATCATTATAATGTTTTGTACGACAGACGTTCGATGAATGTAAGAGTAAACGAAGATCTTTTGTACATGATATAAGAATAATATTACATCCCTGGCCGCAGACCATATTGCATGTGCGGTATCGTACATATATATTCGTATAATACCTATATTATATATTATTAAATATAATAGGGTTTACCGCGTGGTGTGTACGCAACAGATAGCCATTTCTTTGAATCTCTATACTGTTAGCCCGCTGCCGACTTGACCGAGTTCCAAGAGAACCAGAGGGAGCGTTTACGATCAGAAAATCCGATTTTCGACAAGGTAAAGAGCTGATGTTCACCCTAAATCAAACGTCTTGCGCTCCCCGTTGCATGCATATAATAAAATTCCGTACACATATTATATACGTATATATTTTTGTATATCCCAGTAGGAGTGTACACTGTTCGGGTTATTTTTTCCGTCTTTCGCTGCGTATGTTATACATTATAATATGTATAAAATATATATATATATATAATGACATCGTAACGTGTTTGTTCGGCCGAAGGATTCCCGCTGCAACGGTCTCGAGGACAATGTATAATAATGTAGACCCACCGTCACGAATAAAATATACCGTTATACAGACGATAATGTTTAGGACATATCATTATTATTATATCCTTTTTCTCGCTTTTATTCTGTTTAGATAATTCAATAACGCTTAATGTACAGGTGTTACTTGCGTCGTATTTTAAAATATTATACACCAATATATAAATAGAGTAATAATACGTAAAATAATATAATAACGTTTTCATCGCCAAACGGCGGTCTTAGTAATGTTTATTATAATATACCTGTACAGGCGTATATACCTGTTTGTTGTAAATAATCTAAGCGTGTTTAATAAGACATCCAATCGTTCGACACCCAATATACATAGATATAGAAGGCGGTGAACGGGCGTGTATATTATAATAACAATATTATTATTATTTTTTATTACAACCGCAAATGAATACATTAATATGATTTAAACGCCCGAGCGCAGAATATAATATGTAGCTATATTATCTTATATATATACCGCGCGTAGGCGCTCTTCCTTCATTTATATACATCATCCCGACATGTTGCAGCGCGGCGTGGAATTCAAAAAAATATTATCTTTTCCCTTTCTCTCTTCTGCCATGGTCAAGACGAGATTGATTCTGCAATATCTCTCTTTCTCTCTCTCTCTCTCTCTATATATATATATATATATATATATAGCTACCACAGTACCGCGATCAAACAGGGTTGACGACAGTCACAAATATTCTTACGTATACAATTTATACTTGAAATCAATTTATCGAAATAATTATTTTATACTATTACCACTATCGTTATACCCATATACATATACAGAAATAATAAATTCGGCAGCAGGAGACCTCTATAGTATCAATAGGTACAAATAAATGTAAGAACGCAATCATTGGTAATAATACGTGGTCTGCAAATGTATCCAATCGTTTTACCGGTCAGGCGTAAATCTGTATTACACACACGCGCACACATACATATTTATATATACATACGCGTTTGTGTGAGTATGTATTTAACGCGCGTCCAATTAACAAAAAAGACCACCGTTGGTAAAAGTTTCTTAAGTGTTATTATTGTACCGCTTCCCTTATAGAGACGGTATACCTACGTGGTGGAATAAATATAATATATATACTTTGTACTTACTATGTGTATATATGCTACCTATATACCTCTATACACGATCCGAAAACTTATAACACGACTGATCACGAGCCGGACGACGTCAGTTCGTATATGTATGGGGGACCGCTGACCAAATTTATCGACGGTTGCGGCCGAAAAGGTAAAATCTCGCGGCACACGCCACAGTATACGCGCGTTTACGTACCCACGCACACGCGCACACACACATATATATACCGACGTAGGGTTCTTAATCGGATTATTTACCATTATACCTATAGGACTTTTATAGCGCGTGCGAATTAAACGGAAGGCGTCTTTGCCCGGCTATACTCACTCCTCGCTCCTCCCCCACAAACGCCGCCGCCGTATTCTATAATCTTTGTTAATCGCGTCCACTGCCGCCGTCGTCCAATAAATATAGGTATATAATATATATATATTTAAGTATAAATGGGTTCATCCCACTTACGCTATACGCACACACACACTAGCACGTTTGTCCACAAATTCAATTATTTGCTTTAGCTCGTGGAACGTGTCCAAATGGCAAGATTTTTCGTCGTCCCTATATATTTTTCTCTATTTCCCGTACACTTAACGTTCCGCAGAATCACCTAATCCAGGTGACTATAGTTTAGAATCCCTCCGTCGCCGCCTTAAAAATATACATAAAATTGGTTTATTTCCAAAAAAAATGATTACTAAGACAGTATAACATACCTACGTTTATATACGTTTAAACGTGCAGCGCACGAGTTACACGAGTTAAAAATTCCTAGCCCGTGGAGTATATCGTGTGGCCATTACCAAGACTCGATTTTTATTTTCGGACGCCTCGTGACGTCACGAGTCCCCAACATGGCCGTAACTCACCGGTCCGACGTCGTAAATCAATCGCACGACATGGCCGCCCGCCCGCGTTCACACCGCCACCAGAGTCGTCGAATAGGTATATCCAATTGGCGCAGAATCCCCACTGATAGTATGTATATAATATGTTGTGTGATCGCCATTAGTGGTGCACCATGCAGCCCGCTGAATACGATCAGCATGATACATGGTTTTTCTTCCTCCGAAGTTGCGTTGTTTCTTCACCCCGGTTCACATATAACTTTAGTATAATATTCATGTAATATTTAGGATATGCACTTGATCAAAAAAAAAAAAAAAAATCTGAAGGTTAATCTCGATCGGCGGAAGGAAGTCGTGCTGAAGCACTATAAAAACGTATTAAAAACAAATTAATGTACGAAAATATATGTGCTTGTGTCTATATAGTGAATGCAATATAGAATAGAAACACTATAATATATCTAAGCTCAAGTCTCTGGAGTAATAAGTATATTTTGTTTCGGTATTAGGTATATGTTATCTCACTGCAGATTTCTGAATAAATATAGGTAGTAAATGCCTACTACACTTTTCATGATATTCATCATTATATTTTAATCCTTACATCAATAATATAGTCAATAGGTAACAAATCTGAAACGAGACGTGTCAGAAAATTAAGTATATATTGAATCCAAAGTTTATTTATATCATACATAAACCTGTTTTTTTTTCATATGCAGAAAACCGTGGTAATAAGACTTCAGTGATCGTTACGATATACAACCGTGTCAAATATATGTATACCTATTACATAGACTTCGTTATATTAAGTGTTTAATATTGATTTGTAATTATATTAATACGGTTATGCATATTATATCGTTTAATTTCATTTAAAATTTACAAGATTGTGCACAATGATTTATGACGTAAATCGTACGCTTCGCAGGGTGCGCACAATATACACCTACATAAATAAAAAAATAATTTATTCGTAGACTGATTGTAAAAAAATATTATGTTACCATGATAATATTATTACGTTATACGAATGAACACGAATAATTAATTTTTTTTATATACATATACTCGTATATAATATCGTGTATACCTATTGGCGTGCGAGGTTGTGATGCCAAAGATTGATCCTATTATTACATAATATAAAGTATTTACCGTGTATACCTAACATACATGTGATAAAAATATTTACAACTCATTCTAAACGTCCCATAAATCGCCTATAGAATATTGCAATTTACCATAATAGACTCGACGGTTAAAAATATTTATTGACAATCATATATACCTACGCACCTACGTCAAACCATTAAGGATGATTATTAAATTAACTCAATAATTTAAACGCAGAAAATGAATAGATATAATAAATTTACTACATTGCAATAAAATATCTACTGAATTATCAATCAACACATTCACATTCTCATACACGGAATTCAATCATCTCGTTACAACTCTATTAAGGCGCAGGTCACAATTATATTATATTATACCTATATTTTGTGCGATATAACATAATATATGTTTAATTCATGCTCGAATGTTTTTTTAAGACTACTATATCACAGTATGATGTGTAAATATAATTGTACCTATTCCATCCATATAGGTTATCGTAACAATAAATACATTTACTTTTCGTTTAATGAAATAATTGTTTGATATCTTTCGTTTTCTGTTCCAGGCGCAAACGGACTCAGACGCCGTGGTCGACAGACGTACACCAGATACCAGACCCTCGAGCTGGAAAAAGAGTTCCACACCAACCACTACCTGACTCGCCGACGGCGGATAGAGATGGCACATGCGCTATGTCTCACCGAAAGACAGATAAAGATATGGTTCCAAAACAGGCGAATGAAGCTGAAAAAAGAGATACAAGCTATCAAAGAGCTTAACGAGCAGGAGAAACAGGCGCAAGCGCAGAAGGCCGCCGTGCTGGCAGCCGCTCAGGCCGCCGGTGATCGCTAAAAGAAAAACGGATAACACTTTTTTTTTTAAAAAAAAAAAAACAACCACCCCCGACCTATTATATACGAGTTATCATTAATTTTCCTTATCGTTTTATTATTTTTATTTTATTTTTTACCCCCTTCGTCGCCATATATTTTTAACGTTTTTATTTCTGTACATAAATTTGTAATTTTCGTGTTTTTTTTTACCCATGCAACTTTATATTATTATATTATATTGTATTGTCGCACGCGCGACCATCGTGTTTGTTTCTAGTTGTGTTCATATATAATTTTGTATATATTATCCCCTTTATATATTATATTATAAAATAATGTATTCATAAGGATTATGTCGCTTTTTTTCATTATATATATATAATAAATTAATAAATATATATATATTAAACATAATACAGTAAATGTAAATACGAAATCTATATACGTAATAAGTGTGATTAATCACCGACCCCCCCCCCAAACCGCTCGTCACCCAGAATCGTTCCAAAGAGAAACTATACAGTCGTCAAGCAAAAACGACCGGCAACGAAATCCGCATCTCGAAAAGAAGACGTCATCCGTTGCCGCCATCGCCGAGACAAGACCTGCACCGCTGTTGCCGCTGCTGCAGGATTGCCGGAATGCCACGCGCACACGCGCTCCTATCCTACGGATCATGATCACCAGGTAAGAAAACGACCGCATTTTTAAATACATTTTACAAACCATATAGATAGATATAGAAAACATGCATATATAGATATACGTTTAAGCGTGCATATACCTACACTATGGACATTATACAAAATATGTATAAATATTTTTTTCACCCCGAACCGCCATCGCCCGCGTCCGACTTCGTGACATTTCGAGAATTTCGTTCTTTTGTTTCAGGCAATGCTGCTGCACATGCTGCAGCGTTGTCGGAATAATTGATCAGTGACGGTCGGGCCCCCGGTACACGTGTGTGCGAGAGCGGCGACGATGGCGACGAAAAAAAATCGTCAGCCCGTCGCGACCTTATGGAGTCTTTGACTCGAGCGTTTCAATTTGTCCGGCCGCCACAAAAACTAGTCGCTATATTATATATTATACTATACAGACGTCCCATACGCCCGAGGGTCTCCCGTGTTATTATATTATTACTATTATTTATTTATTATTTTTTTTTTTAAATAAACCAGAAACACCAAATTTGGTACCGTCCTTGTCGGTATTTAGACGTGTATAATTTTTTTTCTTCTATATTATTCTTATACTGCATAATATGTTATTATGTATTATTTCATGTTTTCGGCGACCATATACATTATTATATATTATTATCATCGACATATGTGTGCGACAGAAAAATAATTATTATATATTAATATCACGCTGCAAACATTATTATACATCGTTGGAAAATCGCTCTAAATAGGTTACCACCTATGAAATCCAACGTAATGTATTCGATCGAAACCATTAAGATATTAATTTGACGCACGAAGGGTAAAAAATTATCGCGTTTTCTTTTGTATTAATAATCGTCGCGAAATATTTTTCTATGTATTATCTGTCTATAATGTTATTACAAAATGGAGTGAATAAAAATAACAACGTGATTAATAAGTAGGTACGCGTGTCCATTTGTTTTTTGAAAATTAATAAAAAAAAAAAAAAAATCGATATAATCGTAGGTTGAAAAACGATATATTATTATCGAATAAAATATGTAATATTATATCATATTTTGATGTATATAATACATCATGCGTACTGTAATATATTTCAGGACACATCTGTGTGTCATACTCGTCACTCGCGTATATGTACCAGCTCTATATAACAGACGCGACACATAATACCATATACTATAATAAACGAATACAAATGGAAAAAGTGAGATTTATATTTCACAAAATTATTTAGGTGATAAAACATAATATATAATTTATTATTTACTGCACAATGCCACAATAATATGATAACCACGCGATTGTGCACGACATCGCTCCGGTAGCCGTGATTACAACAAGTTTTCGTCCAGTCTCGGGTTTTGATTTTTGCGATACCTATATTATTTTTTATACATCGACGTTCGCCGAGTTTTTACGACCGTCCGGTGGTCACACACAATAATAAACGGCATACGTAAAGTGTACAGTCGTCGTTGTCGACGTAAAGAAGCTCATATAATATAACACATAAAACGCCACCGGACAAATTATCGTATTTTATTATTTGTTCACGCATATTATATTATACCGATTCGGTCTTATACGCCGGCGATAAACACGTTCCGTCAAACATGTTAATCAATATAATATATTATAATATCCGATTCTAATTGTATTCGATGTATATAGCAGTACCTATATTACGTTAAATAAACGATATCCTATATATGCCGCTGGAGACACCGCATAAATATTATAACATATATATTATAAAAGCCGTACCACCACCGTCACTATAGCACTGTTGACTCGATATAATATGCGTATTTACATACTCGCGTATATATAGTTTCGGAATGACTTCATTCAGAAGCTATCGGATCGTAAAAAAAAAAAAAATCGAAAAACACACACACAAACACACTGCAATTGTCGTGTACTCGAGAGTTATGCCGCCGGGACATGTTATAAGCGCGTACATAATATAATACTCTCTCTCTCTCTCTTCCCAGCTATATATTATTTCTCTCGTTCTATCTCCGTCGTCATTCTATCTCTCTCTCTCTCTCTCTATTTACCATTGTGTGTGCCCTTGCGAATGTGACCCTTGTACGCGCGAGTATATACGGCAGAATGCCGTTTTGTATAATATGTTATATGTTATACGTGCGGCTACGATGCGCTCTGAGGAAAAAACGCGAAAAAAAAACATTGTAACAATATATAAAGCCAAATCACCATCGTATTATGCTATATGTATATAAGCGGTGTGTAAAAGAACGAATGACTGTGTGTTTATTTAATTTTAGTAAATTTTTTTGGCTCGCGTACATTTTATAGAGATCGGTCGGCGCGTTCGAAGAAAAAAAGTTGTATTTTTTTGTCTATGATTTGCTCTCTCGCAAGTCGCCGTTGTGGTGACTATACCTATATACCCACAAAAACATAAAACTAATTGAACTTTTTATAGTAAAATGTGTAAATTTGTAAATATTATACGCATTAAAGTAGGTTTACACCTAAGAGACAATATTTTTTTTATTTTTTTGCACCCAAATCTTTTTAACGATAAAAATTATCACAAACCGATGTATTATTAAAATGTTTATAGAATTATCATTTTAATATCAAAACCTTGAATAGATTTTACAATTGATAGAATAATTTTATACTTTGATAAGCACAAATTTTATCAATGATAAGTTATCTTATATTTGTGACTAATTACATTTGTCATGCAGTATATATTTAACAATATTTAGGTACCTTGTAGTATCTACCTACTTGAAAAGCGTTTGAGTTATAGCGTTCGAAGCTTTTATATTATATTCCACTCATTTATCGTTTAAAAATATTTTAATAAGAATATTAACATAAGCTAGGGAACTGTGCGTTGCGGTACGGCCGACTTTTTCATACAATTAGCTCTCTACATAATTATAATAATATTTTTTATTGATTTATTTTGAGTATGTGCATGTTATATTATTTTTATTTTTAATTTTGTATAATATGATTTATTGTGTTTTTTTTTATTTTTTTGTTTTTTACTAAAACCTAGTATGGCACCCTGTTTCAGGTCAAATCGATAACCGCACACACTCACACCACACATTCGTTCGTGAACGAGCACACCGAGACTCGGAAAAGTATTCCCTCTGTGTTGTAGATCAAAGAGATAATATTATTATTTATTTGTTTTTTTTTTTTATATATATAATTTTTTTTATATATATGGTTTTGTTATAGGTTATTTTTTTAAGGAAAACTTTAGTATATTTTGTTTTATTTTTAATTTTTTTATTATTTTTGTACCCCTCGAATGATCCTCAATAAAAATAGACTATAATATATATATATATACATAGTATATAGTATATACATATTATATAATACACATTTAATATACATGTAAAAATGTATATATAATATATATATATACATAAGTATGTACTTACATTTAGCGCCAACGTGTAAAAATCTATTTAATAATAACTTTAATACATATATTATATATTATATTATATTGATAAAATTATTTGTAGCGAGTGTGTAATAATACGAAATTTAATAATAAATATAATTAATAATAATACCTATTTATTTTTCAATTTTTTTTTTTTTTTTTTTTTGTGAAACCAAAATATATATATATATATTTACTGAAATATGTAATAATAATAATAATTTAAATATAACTACTGTTAGTGAATAAATAGAAATAAAAGATAAAAGTGAAATTCTATACTAAAAAAAAAAAAAAAAGAATTGCGTTTTAATTTTTATTTTCTCCTTTTCACATGATTATAATATAACACTAAGAAAAACACGTAGGTACCTATCGTTATATCTCCCCGCACGACGAAGTACAATAAAGTGCATGCGGAGAAGATGATAATAATATTATATATTTGTTATAAATATATAATTGCACACACGCGATGATGGCTGTAATATAATATGTGTATGATATAATGTTGTGGTAAATTTTCCGGTCTAAAGTTTTAAACGGTGGCCAATAAAAAAATCATAAAATTCAAGACAAGCCGTCATAAGGGGGAAAAAAATGATTATTTCTGTTGCACACACGACGACAGTGCATTGCGTATTTGACAAATGGATTGCTGCCTATACGTTTTCAGTCTATAAAACAACATATATACATACACATTATACTTATATATTATGTGTGTTCATACATACGTCCCTCGTTGGAGTTAATTATCATCGGGATACACGCGCGGGCGCGATGAGTCTCGTGAATTACTGTATACGTGTGCGTATATATATAATTGTAAGTCGTATATATATGTATACATTTATACTCGATTGTTTATCGCGCATAATACATATGCGACGCACTTTGTTCGCGTGTACATCTCCATTTCATGCTTATACATGTACATATATGGCACCCCTAAAACGGAATTTATAGGTTTATGTACGGCGGCGGACGTATTTATTTTTATTTTTTTGCTTGTGCACCCCACACACTTGCGCATCGCATATTATATTGCAGTGTGCTACAAAACTGCAGCAGTAAATATTATACATATATATATATAACATTGCAACGGATTATAACGTTGTCGAGCTCGCGTTTTGTTTATCACGCCACCAGATTGGATCGAAGTTTTAAATTGCCTTACCCGAAAATAAATTTAAAAAAAATAAACGTCAACGCTCGATGCTTATATTATGTATACATACATTATATTATACGCATTGCTACGCTCGCGCTGCAGCAGTATATAATATATAGCGTATAACTCTATGATTGTATGCGACTGCGTTTATTATTGCCACTGCAGGCCCATCACGCGTTTTAAAAATATGCGAAATGAGTATATCCATCTCCATAATATATTATATCAAACATCGTGTGCTTTAAACCATTACGGATTAGGTGTTATAATATCCGTGCAGTTTTTGTTTAACAGACCACGGCGATGTACAAACGTTGAATTGGGAAAACGATTGATTAGAGTCTGTGAAAAAATTAAATTTAATAAACACACAAATATTAGGTATATAATATATATGTTCATTGTTGTTCCTGTAGAAGTTATAACAGTTTTTATAGATGGAACGAGAGAAAAAATAATTAATGACCACAGAAATGCATTTCTGAATTGGCGAGTCTTCAATATAATAATAATGATTTAATGCAATAAAATATATAGATTATCGAAAAAAATATATCCGACGAGTTATATTTTTATAGTACTACTGTGTAGCCCATATTATCCATACCTAATGTATGTGTTCAAAGTTAATCGTATGTTGTAGGGATTCGGAAAAAAAATAAGACGTCAATGTCTTTTATTTCACACGATTTAATCAAACCACCCTCATGCATTAAAAAATAAGTATATAGATGCCTGTGATAAACGTATAGATCTAACTTATTTTTAACATAATGTCAATAGCATTGTGTATTATATAATATACATTAATGATAATATAATATAATAAAGTAATTTATCAAAACGGAACAATGAATGTGCGCAAAAAAATGTTTAGAAAAGTCTCAGACGTTTATCCACGAAGATATCCATTCTAGTAACTTATCGATTCGGCCATACGATGATATATTATAGGTACATTTTATTCGATTGACATTATTTAAAATTTAGTGTGCACAACTCTTTTGCCAAATATTTTTATCTCTACGCCATCTAACATACAAAATACCAATTTGAAAAATCTTTTAGTTTTAAAAGTCTATAGAAATTACTAAAAGTGTATTTACATTTTATAGTATTATACTACTAATAAATTATTTAAGAGCAGGTACCTTTAGGTATATATACTTTGGTTAAAAAAATTATGTTTTTTTTTTTTAGTTGTTAAAATGACAACGTAAAATATATCACCCAAAAACATGACGACTAAAATGACTATAGGTATATGTTAAAGCCGACCGATTTTCTCGCTATACTTGACATTTTAATTTTTAGGTATACTTTTTATTATCCAGAAAATGTCAACTGGAGCACTTTTTTTTTGCACAAATGTCAAAAACTATCATATTATACAAGTAATAAAATCGACACTATAAAAACTGCGGTTATTACATGCATATATGCAAAGTATAAACAAAACATATTTGTATGCACATCGATTCGTTTCAATTATCTATATGTAGGCAAAAGTATAAAAAAAAGTATTTATAATCAAAAGAACAATATAATAAAATCGAATAAATTTCGATAGCAATAATTATTATCATTATGTCTATTTAAATATATTTATTTAATACTCACTGATAGAAGCGATGAGTGATATGTAGGATAAATTTCTAGGTAGATGAGAAGTTACTGTGTTACAAAATGTAGATACCTTCAGCTGGGATTTAGTTTAAGAAATTACGTTGATCGAGATCGACTACATTTTTGTATAATTGACTTTCATACAGGTTTATTACGGTGTTTCCTAATTGCAAACAAAGTAATACCTAAAAATGTGACATAACGAAATTGCGAACACAAAATATATAAATATACTAATTGCGGAAAAGTTTCTAATCATTATTCTTAATACAACCTAGACATCTGGTTAATAATATATATATATATATATACATGATATTTCAAAAAAAAAAAAAAAAAAATTACCACAAAATCGACGATGACAAAATATTTATAATAAAAAACATTTTGAAAATGGCGATTGTTCTTTTACATGACACAAATATTTTTTAACCCCGTCTACCATATTTTTTAGTTAGGTACTTGTCCAAATCCTTGAAAAAGTGGTGAAGAGAAATACTTGTGTCCGCAATTCGCATTGTTTTTAGCTGATGTTCGTGATCAATATTTTTTTATAAAGAAACTAAGTCCACCGTATATCATATAACTAATAGCAATTGAATTAAAACACGATTTAACGTGATTGAATAAAAAAATTAAAAATGACTATACAATGCGACATATACCGATTACGCCGGCATCTTGATTAATTTATGGCTTGTACTGCATAACCAAAAAATTATAAGAAAAATAAAACTGAATAAAAAAGAAAATGTTAAATATATTAATAAAACAATTATTTATCTATAATACACGTCATATAATATATATATATATATGCATATTACAGAATGCTCGCAAAGTTCGTCGACGCGTAATCCCGCGGGAATTTTCAATGAAGCTTTTTTCGTCCCACGACGTTAATATAAATCGTAATTATACGCTTTTATATTAGTTTACTTACGCGCACGGTCGTCGACACTCGTTGTGTTTATGTGTGTGTGTGTGTGTGTGATAGTATAGTGCTCTCCACTCGAGTTTCCGGTTCTTTTGCAGCGGCGGCGGAGTTTCCTTCCTTTTCCGACGACGGACCGATTTTATTAGTTCATACCGCCGCCGCCGTAGTCTCCGCCACCATGTGACGCACGAACGTCGTTTCACTTACCAAACGAAATTAAAAAAATATACAACAACCGCTACGGTTTCCCTCAAAGTATCCAAAAAAAAAAAAGGAGAGGAAAAAACAAAATAAATAACGAAGACGACGACGTTGCGGTTTTGACTATTATACGCTGAATATATATATTTACACACACATACAACGATATTGGTGTGGCCTTCTGCGTAATGTATCCGAGCGCCATATGGCGTGTGGCCCTAATATGATTCGACGTTCGGGGGGTGAGGGTTTCTATCTTATCCGACAAAGTTTCCTGTTCCACGGCAAGTGCGCTGCTGGCTGCTGCGTGAGTGTTTCGTCGCAATTTGTGCCCGCCGCGAATGGAAAAACAATTTGTGATCTACGCGTGTGCGTATATAATATATATATATATATATATATGTGTGTGTGTGTGTTTGTATACACACGCCATTATGACGTCGCTGTGCTACATGCAAGACCCGATGGATTCGAATATTGAAACTTAATCGCCTTTACGCGGATGCAGGCTGAAGTCGAGATGGTATAGGGGGCGAAACGTATTTACGGGAAAATCGTTTTTTGGACAAACTCGCGATGACGAAAATTGAATTTTACGCTTGTTAACCATAAATGTGTCGCCTCGACGTGGTCTGAAATCAATTTATTATATGTTGATTAAATACTAAGAATAATAACCGTATTATATAGGTAGTATACCTATCTGACTAAATGCTCATTTTTCGTTGTCAAAAAAAAAAAAACTCAAAATAATAACTTGTCCAGGAAAATTTGTATTTTATAATTATTGTTTAAATATTATTTTTACGAAAGATATTATCGATGGATTATGAAATGTTTAATTGCGTAACAGATATTAAAATATATAATTATATATAGTTGTTATCCAATAAAGCATTGCCCAATGTAACTTACTATAGCAATAACCATGTAATTATGTAGTCAAAAACCAAATTTTTACAGACCTCGGTTCGTTCAAAAGTAGTCAAAATACGCTAATTAATATTTGTAATGTTTTTTTAGCATTAGTTTTTGTACATTTAAAATTGAGCTTAATTTCAGTTACCTTCAATTATTTAGTTTTCGTATAAGTGTTAATATTGAATAATATTTTAACACATCTTAGATACATAATTTATTAAATAAAATAAAAATATATTTTTAATAAAAATAAGTTTCAGGAAAAGATTGTTGTAAATGTGATTACATTAGCTCAAAAACAATATCATGAGCATATTCAGAATGTCTATATTCACGTCAAATATTTGACGTAGATTATATTTGACTTCAGTATGAAGAAAATATTATAATTTGAGACAAAGTAAGAATATAAGGATAAAAAAGGATCGTAAACATTGAAAAATGTGCTTCGTGATTTTCCGGGTCCAAAAGCATTAAAACCCATTACACAGTAAATCAGACCGAGGATGAATTATAAATGTGACGTGATCCTTCATGTTTTATTTTTATTTTAGTTTTCTCTCTCTCTCTATCTATCTAGCACAATTTTACGTGTAACGTGCTGTGCAGCGGACATGGCGTGGCGCCGCCGTCATTATAATAAACCCGACGCGCGAATATCCGTCGGCGAACCGCATTAACTCGGAGTCGGCGAATTTTTTTCTCATTCGCTTCGCCCGCAAACGCTTTTTCCGCGCGAAAAATCACCGCCAGTCGAAGTGGTCTCATAGAATTCAAAAGCTCGAAATCTCTGAGTTTTTTTTTTTTAATTCCACCGACGCGCGACGTAATAATTTATTGCCGCCGCCCGAGCAGACTGAGCGCAATAAAGCAGCCTTTTCAGTATATATATATATAT
This sequence comes from Aphis craccivora, assembly GCA_009835225.1. NCBI lineage: Eukaryota > Metazoa > Arthropoda > Insecta > Hemiptera > Aphididae > Aphis > Aphis craccivora. Next base: position 57,349 of record VUJU01000200.1, on the reverse strand, counting down.
ACATTTTACAGCACACGCGCACACAAAGCTCTTAATTATAACGGCGCTCAGGATTGGACGGCGTAAATGGCAAAAAAAAAAAAAACAAAAATAAATAAATAAACCTGTGGAAATGCCGGAGTTTTTCCATCCAATTTTTTCTTCTCTTTTCGGATTCTTCTGTTTCTTTTTATTATACTATTACGCAATTTGATCATCCATCGCTAATGTACTATATTATACGAGTCTATTATAATACAATAATATAATACACCACGCACATTGATCCATATACCATTAATATGTAGTGTTTGTAGCTTATGATTTACGAGCATACAAATGTGATAAATTTAAAAATTCATCTATGGCTCTGTTCATGAGAATCACTGACAATCTAAAACGCACACACGACAAATATATAATATCAAACTACAGTTAAGGTAAACTTACGCACGTAGCTGTGATACCTTATAATTTATTATGTGCAATGTAAATACGTGATTATTATATGTTATTGTCACACACTGATGACATATAAATGACTTTTAGTTTCATTGAGAGTTTTAATATTATGTAGGTACTAGGTACTTGTAAATTATAATATGAAATGTCATTGACAAAAATTATTTAAAATTTATTTTGAGCTTAGAAATAAATAACGATCTGTTCCGAATCTATGGATACTATAGTACCTACGCCTACAGCACTTTTATCATATTTTATTGAATACAACGAGTCAACGTCAATGACCAGAAGTCACAGAAACATTATTGACACATCGTTTGATATTTTCAGTTTTTGATTTTCATCGAAACTAAACGAGTCCTTCTCATCCTCTGACTCGGCGTCTTCGGACCATATCATATACAAGTAAAATTAAATTAAATAAAGATTATATTAAATTAATTCTGCTAAATGTGGTATCTCTTTTAATTGAGGGATTAAGGACGTTTCTTTTGCTATAAATTCGTATAAAAATTGCTTTTTTATCAGATTTCTAGTATACTAGAGTACTTGTATACAGTGTGTACACAAATTTAAGGAACACTGAATTTCTCGGCCAGATTTTTTTTGGAATAAATCGATTTTTTTACAAACTGGTATTATACATATAAATACATATTTTTCGATACATTTCAAAAATTTTTGAAAATTTGGTCTGCGAATGCGCAGCAAAAACTTTTTTTTAATAGTAACACCTATTTTGAATACTGCTGTGCATTCGCAGACTAAATTTTCAAAAAAATTTGAAATGTATCGAAAAATGTGTATTTAATATTTATATACCTACTATCAATTTGTAAAAGAACTCGATTTATTCCAAAAAAAATCCGTTCGAGAATTCAGTGTTCCCTAAATTGGTGAACACACTGTACAGTGTACATATTGTGTACAATTCAATACTCTAAAATAATGACATTCTATAACAATGATGTACAGAAAAAAATCAGTAATATTTAATCTTTCGGTTTCACAAGTATATTATACGTATTAAATGCACGAATCTCATAATTTAATATTTTCTTACTATAGTACTTAAACATATGAAAAATGTGATCTCTTTCTTGTTAATCTAAAAAGTTTGAATCTTTATATTATTTAATAAAACTAACTAAATGATATTTAAATCTCTAAGTTTATGCCTATAAATTGTATGCCGCATGTTTAGAAATAAGATATTAGCCCTTAATAGGTATCTATGGTTTGGATATATACAATAGTACCTATATAAAAATAAACAGATAGAAAGTTTAATATACTCTACATAAAGACTGATAAAGTATAGATATTAGGTATATGTAAATGTGATATACACAAATCCTCCAATCATATCCGCAGGTATTAGATGATTTCACATTTTAATTCAACCATTTAAAGAAAAAACTTTTTAAATCTTTAGTAATCACTTGTAAAGTTTAGTAAAATAAAGTTATTAATTTATGATTGAGGTAGTTACTCAATATGTAAATCTAAACACACAAAATAAAATATATTTTAGCCATAATATAGTTTGTGTATGTTTTATTATTATAAATTTAAAAGTAATAGTAAAAAAGTTTTCGCAATTTTCTAGAAAACTGCAGATGGAAACTTTCAAAAATAAATTCTACAAAGTATCATCTGTATTCAATTTAAGATATAACTATATACATTTATATGGTTTCATAAAACTTTTGAAGCCCCCTTTACTGCCCCAAAAAGTGATTTCCAAACAACAACAAAAAAAAAACATCATCATTGTATAAATCAATTGCTTTATCGCGGCGTTCAAAAACTAAAATATAAAGTATTTTACATTTCACTATTTCAGACATCATATAACAGTAATAAATAAACTGTTACAATAATAATATTATAATAATAGTAGTATTACATTAAAATTGTTTAATACACTTTACAGTTTATTACATGTTTTAATGTTTACATACATTTATGTACATTTAAAATATGCATCAGTATAATAATATACCCATTAAATTATATATACGTATTACCTACGCTCGATCATCAAACTAAAATAAACAATGAATTATTATACTACTACCTACTACTACGCGTAGTGTATTTTAGTATTTGATGGACGGAAATTAAGATATGTAATGATTATGAAATTAAAATGTATGTTTGTTTTAATTAAATTTTCTACAATTTTTAGTTTTTACACTTTCGTTACCTAATGATTATTTTTCTTTACGTCTTCTATGTTTTGTATTTTTTTTTTTTTATTATTATTATTATTTAAGTATACAAATTTAAAAAAAAAATTTAAGAGCATCGGTAATAAATGATGTACGTCTGTATATAGTTTTAGTTCTATCACGCCACCGAATCGAAAAATAATTCAACAAACTTCTATGTACGTATAAAAAAAAATAGTCTTACGAACGAATGATACGGTACATTGAGTATTGAGGAAGTATAAATAAATAAAATAAAAAGTTTCAATATAATATTCACACGGGAAATACCAGCTATACTGCTAACACATTTGCAAACAAAAATTAATGTTTAATCAAATAGTTTCAAAAATATTAATCTCACATGATCGAAATATGAAAAAAAAAATATATCGAAATTGGTTATTGAAAAATGATAATAACAATAATGAGAATGTCCGTATTACCGTTGTCAATAAAACGTTAACGTCAATTCGATAATTTGAAATTTCCTGTGCGGCTGTGCATAATATTACATTAAATTCGCATTAAAATAGTCTCGTGACTTGATATGGCGGCCAGTTAGAAACACAAAGGATGAAGGTCGTCATCGTTTGTGCGTGCCAGACGCTTTTTATATGCGTATTAAAGTGGTTTTATATAACAACGCGTCTATGTATATATTTTTATATATAATAATTGATCTCAATTCGAAAACAACACTAACTTGTCGACGAAATATTACCCATAGGCCATTCATTATATTATTATAATAATATGATATGTATATATTAGTAATGACATGATAGGTATCTACTACTGTGCATATCTATAATACCATTATCGTGTACCGATTATGAACGTATAAAACGCATCGAATACATATAATTTAGAGTTTAATAATAAGCCCACGTAAATAATAATATTATACGAAATTCGTTTTTTAATTTTATATTTATCACATTTTAATAGGATTTTTATTGCGTTACGACTAACCGTTCGCAAGTGACTACGCATATTATATAGCATTATTTGTGGCTTTATTTAAAAATAAGTTAACGATCAATTTGCATATATTATATAGTATACATTACAAATGCCGCTGCTGCTTCGCTGTGGTACATACAATGTACGCGACACGATCGCGGTAACAGGTATATAGGTACACAATATAATATTATATTGTGTATGCGCGACCGTACGCCGCGAACTCCTTGTGTATACGACAATATTATAATAACCATATGATTATTATTGTATGTAAGTTAGACACCACGTGTGCTTGTTTTCGCCAGTGACCATTGTTTCAAGTGCGTTCGTCGTCGTATATATCTATTCGTGTTTAGAATCGTCTTACACGTAGACGTATATATGATAATCAGTGGCGCCCGTTCCTAAACAGTAAATAGGTACTATATTGTGCATGCGTGTGTGTGTATAACAATACTATAATATGAATGTATATGGATACTTAATAAAACGTACGCAAAAGTTGACACCACTAGAGTGCTACAGCAAGTCGGGTGTATTAACTTTTTTCAAACGACTCCTCCAAAAGGATAACTGGCAAGTCGGTTGTGAGCGTACCTATAATTATATACTATTGTATTAGAATATTATAAAATAATAATTAATAATCGCATTAAACTATATACAAACCAAACACATCCGTTAGAAAAATGTATTATTGCAGGTGAGTAGCTATTATTTTTAATAGTATGAGACTATTATAAGTACCGAATGTGTACCTATAATTTATCAATAATTGTAAATCAAGACCCGATCGACATCTATACCACCTCCTACATATATTTCAACATTCAGTGATCTAGGAAATATTTATGTACCAATGCTTAAGACTCTTTTCAACGTTTTGACCAAACAATGTTTAATCGTAAATAATAATAATTGATCAAATCGAATAATTATATAATTATGCTCAACGGGGGTGGGTAATATAAGTAATGCAAATTAAAATAAGGCATGTACGTAAGTACAGTGGAGTTAGTAATATTAATATATTCGATTTTGTAAATTTTAATGGCAATAAATAACCAGGAACGGCAGGATCTGAGAATCCAGAGCGTCCGGCATTTATTAATTGTACATCGCATCAATATTTATCTTGTTTACTTTTAAATATAATAAGATCATCAAATCCAACACTTATTTATTTTTGATGTTGATGTAATGTATAGTACCTAAATGTATTATTTATAATAATAAAAAAAAAAAAAACAAAAAATGAATTCATTAAAGTATGATTATAAATTAAATTTCACTTATTTCTATATTTCATTTATAATAAGTGTCTAAAATTCAAACTAAATAAATGCATTGATATACATTTTATTATTATTTTTTTTTTAATTAATTTATTTATCTATAAATTTAAACATTTCTCGAAGTGAAATTATGTTCATGTGTCGTGTGAGCTTATAGAGAAGTAGTTTATGGTCTTTTCACCCTCCTCTCTGACCGGAAGTTCTCGCGGTGACATACACCACTAATAATCGATTAGGAATTTCTATTAGAATTGAGTGATTATCGCGCTTAAGTTTATTTATTTCTCACACAGAATATACGAGCAATTGAGAACGTCCATAATTAATTATAATAGGATCTTGCCCTTATAATATATAGGTATCAAGTATTATACCATAAAAATTAGCAACCGTATTTCCGTGACATTGAAGATTATAGACGACGTATCAATATTAAACGTGTGAAGTAAGATCACTAAATAGTCAAGGATACACATAATTATTTTTTTAACACTTTCTAATTATTGTTAAACGACGAAGTGATGTCGAAAATAATATTACGATAAGAATGGAGCGAAAACAAAGATGGTGACAGTTACGAGTATATTATAAAACTTCAAGTTTTTTTTTTTTTAATTAATGTTTATTTTCCATTCAACGACATACGGAGCAGTGTTTTAATAGTACACAAAAAGGGCACAAACAATGTAGTGTTTTAGGCGAAGAGTTTCCGGAATCGTACCATGAAATATTATTATATCGTATAGTAGCTGCTGGTATCAGTAACAATATATTTTTATTATAATACTCGTATATATAGCTTTTCACGGGGCGAACGTGAATATAGCAATTATTATTATTGTAAACCGAAGAGAAAAAAACGCTTCGTTCGCTGGTCCTTCACTCGATCACATTTACACGCGTTTGCGATGGTTTTTTTTTATACTTTATTATTAAATACTGCTGGCCGGTACCTTGCCCTTATATCACACGAGTGAGTTACTCGCGAGCACATAACTTAATATCACATATAATATACACAATTTGTATAATAATATCAGTTCACGATTCACGGCGGATAGCGTTCAAAGCTGTCCGTCGGCCGTTCGCTTTCCGCACACAAAACTTATTGCGTTTCGGGTACTGATTTATATTGTACAGATATAATTTATTATAATCATTTTACGAGGCGATCCGACGCGTGCGCGCGGACAATCGATATTTCTGAGTGGCCGATCGTGTCTCGGACAAACACGCACACGAAATTTACCAACGTCTGCGCGAGCTCACGATATATTATAATAATAATATTTGTACGTATATATTATATATATATCTTTATAAATATTATTATTATACGTTGAAAATAAATTTTCCTCGCCGCCGCCGTCCATGAGCATTCTGCTCAGACGGGCTACATTATATGTTTCTTCATCGGCGTATTACACACACACGCGCATAAATGCACATATATATTATTTTATAATTAAAAACGGCCATTAAAACACGAAAAAGCCCCGGGGGTCGGTTAATAGGCGGGTTCCGGTGAGGCTGCTGCAGCGGACCCGGCAAAGACCTCGTCGGAACAACCGGTAATATCTTAATCAAATTGCTCGGAAAGTAAGGTAAAAAAAAAAAAAAAAAATTAAATAAAAATAAAAAATATAACCACCGCCATAATGGCTATATTGCCCATCGCCGTCGCCGTCGTCGAGCACTCCCACTTTGCCGCGCGCTCACCGCGGTAGCCTCTGGACAGACGTTGTCGTATACGCTGCTGCTGTTGCCGCGGCGGCGGGAGGAGCAACGTCCACGTTTTATATTATTATTATTATTATTATCATCATCATTAAATCATACATCGTAAGTCGCAACGACGTTTAATAACCGTAGAACATTTTTATGTATATAGGTGTGTAATGTGATTTTCGGACAAAACGAATCTGCGTAAAAACGTTTACACGTGCTTAGGTACAGATGATATATATACCTAGCTACGTGTGAAATATAAAAGCATCGATTCTAAACATTTTAACGATGCCCGTTGTGTATTGAAAAGCAATTTTTTTTTACTATATTTTCACTTTTTATAATGAGCGTAATGCACTGTCGGTTATTATAGACGGCTATATCAACGGACAGACGATTATTGTTAAGACATCATGAGTTTTGATGAAACGTTTACATCGTAGTTGTATCTTAATTAGTCGCAAAATCTAATCTGTGGTTTGAGGTTTTAAGTATAAAGTAGCATGATAATAATGTTAATATTCCGATTTAATAAATATTATTACGGAACCATTCAACATATATTATAATGATTTATTACAATAAGTACTATTTTCTCATGTATTATTTTCGTGGACACATAATCACTATACAATTGTATTCTATATGTAAAGTGAGAGCTTTCTTTTCTGAGCTGGTAGAAGAAAATATTAGCCGAGCAGGAAGTTAACAAAACTTAAGAAATTTAATAAATATTTATCATAGAACCTACCCATTTATTATAATATATTATACAGTACAAAGTACGACGATATTATATCATTAGCTAGGTATTTATTGATTTTCAGTTTTTTCAGTGATCAAATCTAAATATTCTAATGTAAAAACTCGGAATTATAAAACAGTACATTGTCTTACCCCGTAGAACATATAATGATTGTACACATAAAAGCCATAACGTATAGGTATGTCACCTGCACAGTCCGTCACACGGATGTCACACAACACGAATAATAATGACTGCAGTTGATTATTGTTCGCATATTTTCATTCTAAAAGATTGCGTTCAATTGGTAACTATCGAATAGGCTGCACAACGCATATAAACATAGTTAAAATATTGTTATTATCCAGTTTGATCGTTGGAATCCATTAAAATATTTATACATATCATTATTAATTACAACGTATTCGCCGGCTTTCGTATTGAATGATTCATCGAATGTCTTGCATTGAGTAATGTATGATATGCGTATACATAAAAAATACCTAACCTATATATACTCGTATATACATTAACTAACTAGATAATAGTATGAACGTGAACCAATAAACGAAAATATACGATCAAAACTAATCGATACTTAAAATTTATAATTTGTTGTTCCTATTAAATATACACATTACGCGTATAGAAAAAAATGTGACACAATAAATAGCCGAAGAAAAAATAAAACCTACCTATCCAAACTGTTTAATAATGAACAAGATCAATAAAATTATTATTACTTTTCGTACAAAACAATGTTTTTGATAAACATACCAATTATCTGCTCTGAGGTCAAAATAATTTTTAAATAGCTAAACATATTATTATAATATTATGTAGGTACATTATGTCATACCAACGTCGTATATAACAAACATTACGTTATTATTTTCAGTCGTTTTCTAATTTATTCATAGTAAAATGTGTTGTGTTATCCACCACATAAATGATCCACATAATAATATTAATTTAAATTGCTTAATTTAATATTTTAAATACTTATATTTTATGATTTTTTAAACGTTTTATAAAATTATATTATATAATGATACGAATTATATCTGTCTGTTTTATTGTACAATTTTTAAATTTTCAAATATTACACAATTAAATATATTTCATAATTTTAAGTACGGTTTCTAATTAAAAATCACCAAATTAATTTGTTTACCGACAAATTTAATACTCAATATTCATCTTAAACAAAAATGAGTCAGCCAATAAATGATGAAATTGTATTTAATTATTATTATTATTATTGCTATACCAAAATATTACTTATTTCTGCACGCAAAATTGTATTGTGAGATATCTATAAAAATATCATTACTTTTAAATAGCTTTTTTAAATTAATAAAATATGTAGACAAATGGTCAAATCGTATCAGGTGTATGCGTTTGCAGTGATTAAGTTTGATTTGTATTTCTTATAAAAATCGCTGTGATGACAAAAAAAATATTACTTGGCCATTCGGATACTCTCTATCGATCAATATTATAGACTCTGGAAACTTTAACACAACATTATTATATAGCACTAAGAAACACGTCAACCAACATAATATAATAAAAGTCGGTTTTTTTGTGCTTGTGCAAGTAAATACATCATGATTGAATTCTTAGCGATAAAATACTTCTTTATTTGCAAACCTAAAAATCGATTACCCGAAATAACGATGTAATAATTTTACACCATATAAAACAACGATATAATTTGACATTTAATGAGAATTTCAATAAGCGATTAATATCGAATGTATTTGATTAGGTCATTTAGAGAACACAGCTCGTAGAACACTGCTCGAGTATGCAACGACGCGCGCGAATTCAATTGTAATTGAATTTCTAGCGAAGGTTTAGGGGTGCTCTATCTTAGGCCGAGGGATTCAGGGATAGAATATAATATATTTTATTCGTCTGCCGGAATCCCGTGTAATTCGATATATTTAAGCATCCGTTCACTATCAAACGTAGTTACATAAATCATCGTACGCGTATGTTTTGTTCCGATGACGGCGTAATGGAGTTTTAACGTATTTGATACCCTGTATTTCCCAAACATACATACAGCGCGTGTTTGTATATGGTATACGTAAAAAGAAAGGACTTTTCAGTCGTATTTGTGATACATCGATGTATTTATGTTATAATATATACTAAGGGCGAGACAGTATTGACGGATTAGGGTTTGGATTCATGGAGTCCGAACAAAACGGTCATATTGATATATATATATATATTTACACAAACTAATAATTCTCAACTATATAAAACGAAGACCTTTTTCGAATGACACGTACATCCGTGCGTTTATAATATGTAATATATTTGTGTACACAATATGGTCCGTTTGAGTCGTTCACTCGGAGCGACCCCCGCACGTGAATTTGACATAATCAAATAATAATTCTTATATTTATACACCAGTATTACGTATATACACCTATATATAATATTATATTATATACCGAATCCGATTTTAATATATATCGCTTCAACCGGACGGACGCCATAAAATACGAGTTCCAAAACGAAATTATTATCTACAGCCGAACGTTTCGGATAATGATACGAGTGGTTTCGTGTATTATAATATATATATATAATATACTTGATGATATACATATTATTATAAGCGCGTATAACGTGTACGAGTATGCGTATAATGTACAGGCGTGTGGTGTATATTTTTATGCCTCCGAAATTATTATATTTAAACATTTATTAGCATAATACCGGGAACGTATGAATATAATATATTATACATATGTATAAGCGTAAAATGACCCGAACGTCTTATGGATCGTAAAATGAGTATACATTATGCGTACAACATCACACGAACAATTATCGTGTAAATTTAAAATTAATTGAACGCTCAATTTTGATATATCGAGCAGGTTAACATGTAAAAAATAATTGCTGTACACAATATGTATATATTATTTGTTTAAAATATAATTATGTATTATAACGTATAACTATACAGCGTATACATATTATATTCCGTACGTCTACGTAAACGTTGGATGTTAATATGTGTATATATATAATTTATAAAATGATATAAGCCCGCGTGTATCAAATATTATACCTAACGAGTTAACACAACAATTTTGACAACATTATGCCGGGGCTGCTTTTTTTTTAAGAAATATTTTATTATATTATAAAATAAACTATATAATAATTAAAATATTATAAATTCAAGTTATTTTTAAAACGTAACGAAAATCGTAGATTGGTTTCACCTATAGATAAACACATATTATACAGGCTTAAATACAAATACTAAAAATTATAATACTTAAGTATTAAATCATTGCAGCTTTAATGGGATACATGCGGTATATCAAAAGTATAGGTATGGACACATACGATAGTAAAAAAAGTTGTTCATAAGAATATGTGTTAACGTTAAGTTAAATAATTAAGCGGTGGTCGTACATTATCGATTTTCATTTTCGATTTTAGCTCAAAACGAGCCTAAACTCTACGAGCAATAATCTTATTTATATACAATAGTTGTTGATGCGCAAAAAGACAACCGTTCGATTCCATTGTTTTATAGTAAATCACGTGGTACATAGGTACGCGAGTACTACACTACCACTGCAGTGTATATTATATACCACGACGACATCATATACACCGGTCGGAAACCAGTAAAACCACTGATGCTGGATTGAGAGAAATGCGAAAGAGAACCAAAGCAATAGATCACGTCGAGCGGTCGGACGAAGCTTTAGCATCGCGCGCACACATATTATTATTATATGCCTATTATATGGCCGCTGCAGCAGATATATCCCACGCGAATTTTCAAAGACGTATGCGAGCGCGTAAAATAGGACTATCGGTCGCGATCAAATCGTATCTTTATACTGTGCGCATAAACATATAGCAACCTATTTTGCACGCAGACAGAACACGCGTGGATTTATTTATTTATTTTTAAGATACACAATATGAAATATAGAATATTACATATTATAATATACAATATACGTTGTATTGTAATAGGTATATAGCATAAGAGTGGTAACCGGTTATAGTTGCAGAGGAGACCACGACGCGGCGACAATGGAATTTTGGTAATTTTGTTATAATATTCGGCTTGTAATATAGGTAATAGCTATGGTATATAAACCACCACGGCGAGGCGGTCGATTGAGTAATCATATTATATGATATTAGTTTCGGTGCGTATAAGGCGGTTTTTTTCCACGAATAGACAACGTGATCTATGACCTCCGAGCGGCATAAACACGAAGGTATTCCAGCTTCGGCATCGGTTCCTAAATATATTCAGTATTATATTATAATATATATCATAATAATATATTGTATATAAAATAATAATACATATATATATAATATACGCTGAGACCACGACACGGATTGTTCTGCGTGTAAATGACCATCTAATGTAGGTAGGTACATATCATGTTGATTATCTATCGTGATGAGTATGAAGAAAAAAATTGTCGACGGGGGTCGAAGATAAAAAAATCCGAACCGATCGCACGAGAAAAACGCTCTGAAATATTCCGATGTAATATAGATCGCGAAGAGTTTTAAAAAAACATGCGCCATCACAGAAAATACACAAACACAACGATTAATGAATGTTTTATCTATCATATTATGTATGGTTTTATAAACCAAAAGACTATAACAATATAAGTAATGCGTATTCGCTTGCGGTTATTGGTATGGCCCCTGGAGCAAACCTATCTCGGAATAACTAGCCGGCGACGACGGGGTCCAATCGGATTAAAAAGGACGTACGGACTTTCAGTTTCGGGGTCCGCGTATATGTACGGTTGATAAATAACTATATTTATATATCGCCGAGGATTACGTTCAATTAAGCTCGTTCGCAATATTCTCTGGACATATAATAATACAATATACATACACTTACATATATGTATTTAAGTCCGGTTGTCAGCGAGCCGAGAATTCCTTCTATAAACGCGATTATATTAAACTCTCGCGAAATTTCCGCCAGCATTTTCCGAAACGAACCGATTCGCAAACGACAACGTATACAATAATATACTACTATGCCGTTATACAACTCACATTCGTATAAAAACCGTGATTCGGCTATGAGAATTAACGTGCGAATTATTAATATTATTATAGTTTTCGTCAAATAATATAATATTATTATTTTGAGCCACATTAGTAGCATGATTATTGTTCTATTGTATTGGTACATTCAATATTCGTACCTAAAATTCAACACTTGCATAATTTTATGCACAATTTCAAAAATAAATTAAATGTTATTTATTGAGATAAACTGCTCACCGAAATGTGTACAAAATATATTTGCAATGTGTGTCTGCAGTATAATATATCACTTAATATAAATAGGATGAGCAAGAGTTGTGTCTGTAGTATACTCGTAAAGTTACAATCGATGACCCAAAATGATAACTGATAATCATATTAGAATTTTTACAATTTGTCTTTTGACATTACGAGTCATGGCATTCGCTAAAAGGCAAACTTTTATTTTAATATTTCGTCCGTTGCACCAGCTGATATCGTAAATAGCTCATTTTATCGGATTTTCACTCGTACGTATAGCTCCAAAATCGACAAATACATTTTGAAAACCGTATAACACTCGGAGATAAAATTTTCCGGACAATAAAATATCATATATAGCTCATCAGCTGTATGCATTGTCAACAAATCGTGATCTGAATGAAAATCACCGATAACCAACTGCAGCACAGTTTTCTGTATACTCGGAACACGATGCAAATGCGCAATACGTCATCTGCAGTGTATCTATATGATATATTATGTGTACGTAAATACACGTGAATATCTACTCACATACATATATTGTATTATTATTGTATTATGCGCTGTAAATTATTATCGATGAAAAGCCGAATGCGCAACGTCTAAACTGTATAATATTATTATCGGCCGTCGCCGTCATCCTGCAGAGACGGCTTCGAATCCGATCCTTTGAACGTGTGGCAATAATTTAAACCGTGTTATTTATGTGTCTCTCTCGTATATATTCTGCGAACCACGGTGCAACATGTTATAGTAATATTTAATATATCGTATATACTGTTTTCCGGCTGACACACACACACACACACACACACATGTGCACGCGCAATATACCAACTAAAAGCGACGTCTTTGTCAGTCAGGTTATATTATAGGTATATGCAATAAATGTTACGGGCGTATATAATAGCTGAATATAGCACTATAATAGTACTTATAGGCACAGCCGATCTTTTGCTGGATTTCCGACGTCATATCGTGCGACTGCCGTTTTCCACCACGCGTTTCTTTACGTTTTGTAATGACGTAGGTATATTATCAACCCGTTTAATACGATATCGGAAACACCAATAATAATAATACTATATATTACAATGACACCGGCGCGGGCGCGTGCTGCCATATAAAATATTAAGCTTTCGATATCACAAGCAAAATGTATAATATATAAGTTCGTAAGTATCTAATATTACCTATATACCGGCTATCGTGTATAATAATATGATATATTATGCACGTCCGTCTGTTCCCCGGGCAAATGATCATATTATAATACGCGCGCGTACGTTATCGTTATATTATTATATTATACGGAACGCGATGGCTCGACGTAATATGTACTGCAGCGACAATGATATATTCCAATACACCGAGATAGGTACCGTGTGTATGTATATAATACGATCGTTGGGCATATATATATGTATATATAGGTGTATATACACGTGTGACTATGTGTGCGTACGATGTGATGCACGTGGTTCCCACGAAAGACTTTATTATACACACACGCATTGTGTGGAGCTGCTCGTTCACCATTGTATTATATCTATGTATATAAATAAAGAGAAATTGTAAAGTCTGAGCCGTACGTAGAATTTTTGACGTCCACTAGCATATGGAATGTATATGCCACCTTTAAAAGATCGATTCAATATAAATATACAATTATTTCATAACCTGCGGTTAACAGGAGCAGAGATTTTTCGAAATGTAACCGCGATGAGATTTTACCGCTACACATATTATTATATAATACACAATGTTTTTTAAACATCTTTTTACGGTTTAAAACCTTTTTTATAATATGGTAAATTATAAGACAATTATTTTAGTTTTTTTCGTGACATTTTCCTGAACAAATTTTCCATTAAATTTCACAAACTATATCGTGTTTATAATAAAATAAATAAGTTACGCCCTCGAGACACAATGCCCATTACGTATCTATAGGTACGCAATACACGTCATGTCGTAGTACCTACACGCCAGTAGGTGTATAATACACTAAATAATATATTACATGATATATTATATCGTATACGGCGGTACGTTCGTGTGTATGAAAATCGTTTTTCCGCGACGTCTTTATTTCCCGTTTTCGATTTTTATTACATCGCACGCCGAATGATATATTACATAATTGCAGTTTTCGCGTTTCGAAAATCGTCGTTTTCCGCTATACTGCAGTTTATAGTTTTATACATATATACGTATATAGGTGATAGCGCGGGCTGCGAAAATCCGATTGCCCCGTCGTAAAAGGCCAATAAAACGCGACTGCTGTCCGATTTGTGAGCGTGCGTTCACATTATATTCAACGTATATACTCGTGTGTACATATACCGCCTCTTCGCGGACCGCGGACCAATATTATAGCCCATAACACTATGTATACATACTGCCGACGGCCGGAAACGAGTCCCAGAGGTGTAGTCTTGTGCCTCGGCGACGTCACTGCTGCCGTTGCAGTTCCTGTCGCCAACACAGTACACGCACACATACGAGTTGTGTGTGTGTGTGTACTAGACCGTCAAATGCCGTCCGAATTGACTTTATGGCCGCTGTGGCTTTTGCCCTGCGGCTGTGCGAAACAAACGTGTGTATAATAATGTGCGCAGCTATTTTATACGTATATATATATATATAGAGAGAGAGAGAGAGAGAAAGAGAGCGGGCCAATAAACCGTTTCTGTTTATTCGCCATTTGATAAACATTCTATAGTGTATTATTTATAATATATACTTGAGGTAGATCTGCAGACTACGGATATAAAATTCACTTACATATAATGATTTAATATTCATATACTCTGCTACGCAGCGCGTATAGATGGATCGTCCGCGGTCGATGTCAAGAAACGTATTGAAAACACAACAAACACTGCTTCTTCAGTAATGTCCCGCGTGTAAAGTAGCTGGTAGTTGGAAAAGTGAATGGCTGCAAAAAAAAGGAAATTGTCATTATATTGCCAACGCAGGACATGATAACCTGACATGAAACTCGATACGGCAGTCGTTTTCACCGTATATGGTATACTTAGTTACTAAAGTTTTGTGCCCATATAGTTGTCAAAAAACTTAAATCAAATCTAAATCTGTTTTTTTACTCGTTAAATTTATCAGCTATCCCGTTTGCAGGGTTGAAAATTTCGTTATTATTCGTTAAGTCAACAACCCACAGCTCAGATCTCTTGGGCATGATCGATGGCAACGATTTTACAATTTTTTTTTTTTATGCGCGTAGCATACAACATGGTAATTTTATCCCACTGATCCTTTTCATCCGCTGAAATGGGTTTTTTGCGCAACGAACGGACCTATACAATTTTAAGTAAACACAGACGAACAAATAAATATGTATACTCGAGCGCACTTAATAATTAGCGTAGGCTGTAATAATGCCGTGTGTATTTATCATATTTATACATGATAAAATATATTTATGTGCACGTGTATGTGTGCACGACCTACCTATCTACCTACCTACCCCCATCGTGCGAGTGAAACATAATCATCCGAGTTTGCAGACGTTTTTCCAAACATATATAACAATAATATTGTATTATATCCACGGCACACGCGCGATATTATAATAAATGGAGGTTATTTTTCTTCCGAGACTGTATATACAGTATACACACATGATATCATATTAAATTATTATATTATTATACGTTCGCTAATATTTACAACTCGACGCGCGTATTATAATATATAGAGACATGCGCTCCCGCCAATATTTATTACTGCCATTATAACGTACGAGTATATTATAATATAGGTACTGCAAGCGAATCGTATGTACGGCGGCGCAGACCGTATAGTTATGTAAATAAGTCAATAAGTATTAGTATGGCTCTTTTTTTTCTTCATAATAATAATTTAACTTGTGCGTCAAGGCGGTATATTATGCGCGTATCTATATTAAATACAGCGCATATTTAAGAATGGAAATCGCGTTTAAAATATTTTATACGTCTATAAAAAAAATAAATAATATATATAGGTATATACAATATTATCAAACGTTTAATAATTGAGACGCGATTAAATAATAACAATAATAACAATATATAGGTAATATTATCATTACCTGTGTACGCAAGTACGCGTTATTGAACTCGCGTGCTATAAGTATTCATAGTACCCGTCTCACACTCTCTCGGGTATTACAGTATTATTGTAAAGATGCCTACACAAAAATAATAATATATCGATTTTATCTTAACTTATCGATATAAGTATAGGTTGTGCGTACCTGTATTTATTATTCGCAGTAGTTCGTCGTAAAGCAATCTTCATCCTACGCGATCGTTATCAAAGTTTCATTTTCAATACATGCTCACACTTCTAAATATTAAAATATTTTTTTGACATCATATTAAAACCATAAAATAGGTATACAATCACGGATTAAAAAAGTAATTATAAACGACTCGTAAATTATTTAAAGCGTTACTGCAATAATAGATAATAACAGACAGAAAAATCCATTTAAAAATTATTTATATGGTCAATGACAGCTAACTGAAACAATTTATTATATAACTATATAATGATATTATGAATCACACCATTGCTCAATAGTATGAATTTCATATTTTGTTTAGTATTTGGTATACCTTATCAACTACGAGCAGACCGTAGATGAGTATTAAATGTTAAACAAAATATAGAATTTTATCATGTCTGATTCGTTTCAATAATAGCGATTACTACAGTAATAATATGACTACCTATTATATTATTATTTTTAAATTTTAAAATACAATATAGTGTAGAAATTATATTATACTGATTTCCTCGAAAAAACTCTTTTCGATGTGCAGTAAATACAAAGCGCCGTGCTAAATATTCGTGTGTAATGCGGTCTGCAATCATAAATTATACCTTTATACATTAGTACTGATGTATTTTTTCAAATTTCTCAGCATTTTTCGAGAAAAACGGCACGCCCGTCGTTATATATAAACCAAACTCCGGTCAGAAACGTTTTTCAAACTCAATGATTTATCACGCTGCTTTCAAAACGAAACGCACCCGCCCCAGTGGGCCACCCGAATCTCGTAAATCGCTTTTTATTATTCATTTTCTGATAGGATTTGTGTACGTGTTTGTATATTATAAAGAGTTCCCGTTACAATAATAATAATAATAATATATAGCTGTTGTGTTGGTTTGGACGATGATGATGGCCCGAACATCTTGTTCTCATATCGTGTAGTAAATGTACGATATATGAAGCATAATATACCATTGGGATATTATTATTTATATTTTAGCGTAGGTGGATCACTACAATGAGGCGTTCTAAAACCTTAGGCTACTAGATACAGGTATACTATAATTATTCGGTGGTGACATTGGTAGGAATGTATTGTTTGGTTGTTATTAAATACATTATAGAATAATTCACACAGAACATCTATAAAACGTTATACATAATATATACAATAATTCAAATTATATATGGTTGTATTATACGTTTTAAATGTATAAAAAAATTAAATACAAAACCATATCATATATATTATATTTTTAATGAAAATTCAGAACAAAAAGTTCAGTTTTTTTTTTTTTTAATTTATATTTGTTATTAATGTGATTATTTTATTTATAATTTTATATTTCTAACAAATTGGTGTTTTGTCATTTTACGATCTCGAAAATAATAAACACGAACAAAAGAAAAGTTCCTTAAACAATGATAAGAATAAAAGTTATTAGTAATGATGTTTATTTGTTGTTAATTATAAATAATATCTATTAATTATATTAAAAACTAACTACATAAGTTAGACAGTAGATGAGATTATAAATACCTACCTATTTAGTTTTGGTAAAATAAAGTTGCTTTTATTTTGAAACACTTTTTAATTTACGAAGATAAGAATTATTACATAAATACATGATAGTTGCAAAGATAATCACAAAAAAAAAATATATCCAAAACAAAGAACTAACTACCTTATTATTACTACCTATACCCAACGACTACCTCACTATAATAGGTACACTGTATAAATACAAATATAATATACAAAACAAAATTATTGAACTTGTAACATTAACAATAGAAACACCTTAACAGATATAGACTATAGTATTATTCACCCATGTTATTAATTAAAAAATTATAATATTATGTGAACTACTATCAGTTTCTAATAAAATGCTGTATTATATATTTACAAAAATAAAAAACTTAAACATACAATTACAAATATTTGAATAGAACAGTGCAATGAAATAATGTGTATACTTAAATGTAACACCACTAGCTTGCATATTATAAGATAATAGGTAAGTACCACAAATTGATATACCTAATCAAATTAAATAAAACTTGTATATTTTATTCATGCAAATTTTGTATGTAACTTTTAGAACTCTATTAATACTTATATAGTTATATATAACGTTCATATATTATATACATACCTAAACATAAATATTGATATAAATAATTATTTTTTTATCAATGTAAACATTAACATACAATTATTACAATATAGTATTATTATTTATTAAAATATAATATTAAAAGCTTCCGTATAAATGCTATATCATGTATGTACATTGTACAATGTACATATATCGCGGTTATTTTATTAGAGGCATATTGTAGTCCTCAGAAAATGTAATAAATATTTACATATTTGTTTGAAAATTAAGAACAATACATTTATTATAACAAAATAATAATAATTATTATAAAAACATATAAAATAAACAATAATAAGTATCTTTAGTATCTATATTATACTACGTTGAAAACTTAATTCTCAAGATAAATAGTTTAAAATTTGGAGTAATAAATGATTTAATAAAAGTCTGTGTAGACGTTCGTCTATATATCATATAAAATTGTAATATTATATACTCACAGTGGTCAGTTCAAACAGTAGGTATATAAATGGTATAACCTCTTAATAATTCTTAAGAAAGATCAAAAGTTGTTGATATGCGACGCATAATGATTTCGTTTATATTTTCGAAACAGCAAGTCTGCATATAAAAGTAATTTAAGGCGGGTACCTGTTTTCCCGTCGAAATAATAACATACCTTATAGATATATAACATAATTTTTACCTGTACGGCTGTATTGCAAGCAAGTATCCAACTACGTTCGTCCCCGTCAATAACTGTTTTTTAATAACTTCATATTTTTAATTTGATTTTTCTACACTATTTGTGTGCTTTGTGAATGAGCATCCTTTGTGTATATACTATTTTAGTTTTCGATTTATATATATATATATATATGATGCCATATATTCATTATTCAATCTTAGAGCTGATGATTTCTAAATAAATTTAAAAATAACTTCTATAAATCTCATAGCATGATTTATGAATTATTAAGACATTTTTAAATTTTAAATTATAAGGTATATAATAATTAATAGGTTATAGATATAGCAATAATTCACGATTCTCAATTAGTGTAGTCTATACTACTTATTGCCCTCCATTCTTATAAATTTTAAATATACTTATACTAAAAAAAAATATTAGAAAAATAATGTTGAAATAAAACGTTAGGTTTTTAAATAGGTTTGTATACTCATTTAAAATTTTTCAAAAATGTTTTTGTATAATTTTCAAAATACTTATGAAAAAAAAAACATCCTGCATATATACACCTGAACCTTGCGGGTGTTTGTGACCATACATTATAATAACTTTGAGTAGTTTGTACTGTGTAATTATAGTATCGTCGTATACGCATATTATTTTTCGGCCAAGCTCAAAAAATGCATATTTTTCGTTTAAACGGTGTCCTACAGTGTAATTATTTGATATTATTATTTTAATTTTTTTTACGCCGACTTAGCACGAAACACAGTCATTA
This sequence comes from Aphis craccivora, assembly GCA_009835225.1. NCBI lineage: Eukaryota > Metazoa > Arthropoda > Insecta > Hemiptera > Aphididae > Aphis > Aphis craccivora. The sequence continues at coordinate 36,768 of VUJU01000200.1, read as the reverse complement.
TTAAATTTATATTTTATAGTAAAATTGATTAAGAGTTAAATTATATTTGTAGTACATATCACATAATATGAGAACCAAATGTGGTAAAAAGGATTATGTCATCAGTGTTTAATCGTAAAGTACATACTGCAAATTGTACAAATTAATTTATACATCATAATTATATGCAATTTTAAAATAAAATATATTATACTGCAGGTATTATATTAAGAATTATTACACATTGACATAATTATAGGTTCGTGAATTTGTGAAAAGTGAAATTTCCAAAAACACTTGTGGCACTCCTTTCTTCCATACTTCACAAAAAAATAAAAATTAGAAAAATGAAAGATTATATAGTTAATCCTTATCAATAATTGATCATTTTTTTAATATTTATTTTTATAAAACTCATCGTTCGTTAAAAGGTAAAATATCGAAATTATATTTTATTAGTATTCATATTATAAATATTTAACTAAAATGCGTAAAATATTGAATGCAAACTATTCATAATAATTCAGATAAATAAAGTAGAGACAAATTGATCTTATTGTTGTAGTCATTAAACTTTATTTTAAAATTTAGGTATATTTTACTTATTATACTATATAAAAGAAAGGTAATCAAAAATTCAAGTCTCATAATTTAATTTAATTTTAAATAATGGAAGTTGAATTTATTATATCTATAATAAGTTCCACTGCTCCGGTTATTTAATTATTTTATTGACAGCGTGGAGCTTTGAAAATTGACAAAGTGCGTGCGATTCAACATATTTTTTTTAAATTAAGAAATCTTAAATGTCCTAAGAATATTGTGATAAACAAAAATAAAATAATACAATTTTCAATCAATATTATTAGCTCTTGCCTCTGTTATTGTAGTATTAATTGTATTGATTATTATTTTACTATTTTACCTTTATGAAATAAAAAATAAAAAAACAATATAAAATTCGCTTGTATAGTAGAATAATAATAATAATTATTAAAAAATTATTATAAAAAGATAGAAAACAAATAATATTATAATATTATAATATGATAATATGCGCCTAATACATAATATATATACTTATATGAATACAATTGTCGCCCAGCAGTTTTTTATATTTTTGCGTAGGTTTCTTCCGTGCGCTTTGAAAATTGAACATTAGCAATTTTGGGGTTCATAAATCTTAGTCACGACATAATAAATGTATATAATTTGAAACGTATATTATAACGTTTCTGTCAGAACATCGTAATATTACATTATTATTATTATAATTATTATCGTCTACATAAATAATATGTGTATATGATATAATACCCAAACGAATAATAATAACAAGTTAACATTATAATATATTATACTTTATGATGTCCACTGAACTCAACGAGGACGCGAATTGCGATAATTCAAAAATACTTGCAAAACTTACTAATTAACTACTTTTAAGTTTGTTTATATTATTTTGATTAAATAAAAAGAGTTGTTTAAAATTGTTGTATAGTGTTTTTATCACGTCATAATTTAATACTCTTTGGTATATTATATGCTATAGCTATATACTTCTTGATTGAAGTAATTCATAAAAAAAAAAAACTTGGATATAACACTGAAATAGTTAAATAGATTGTTTAGTTCCTCAACATATATATGACGTATAAGTATCAAATTTTATAAAATGGATACATTTCCAATTTATCATGCTAAACACTTAATTAAATTTAACGAACACCGGGAGTACTATTATTATAGCCTAACCTTTCTTATTATAAAGATCAAAATACATGTTTTATAAAAATTTATTTTCTCGTTAAATTTTATGTATTGTTTACATTACAAGTTTCGGAGGTATTACAACTTTTATTTAGACCAGTTAACTAATACTTAAAAATAATACTAAATAATTATATTGTATACACTGTGCTGCTAAGAAAATTATAATATAGTAATACCTACACTAATACATGCGGTGAATTGCTATTAATTTTTCTAGGTAACCTTCCAAATATTATTAGATATTTTCAATTTATCATTTTCAAAATTATTGAGGTCAAGATATTTTTTTATAATTGTAATATTTTCCAATGCAATAAATTCGTTTCCAAAGTCGTTTCTATTATCGTCATAAATTATTAATTATAATTGTATCCGAATAAGTATTCATTTATTCATAGTCACGTGTTTGCATTTAGTATAATTACTATATAATATAATATATTTATAAGTTATTATTACAATTAATGCATACAACTGTCATTTATGGATATTTTATATAATATAATATTGTCGATGAAGTGATTTTTTTTCGTTTTTAGTGTAATTATAATTTATAATGTGCAATGGACTTATACACTACTATATATTGCTATATTCTTAATTTAAAAAATGAGGAAAACCACGTTATAAAATATTTAGTGCATTCTCTTCGATTTTAGGACATGAATGCTATATAACTCTTTTATATCATATATTTAAAAAAAAACACAATCTCGTTGGTGATGTGTAGTATAGTTATTATTAGGGTTCGGATTTTAAAGCATAATAAGCAACTAAAAAAGAAAAAAAGAAGTATATTATTAAAAAAAAAAAAAAAAAACACCGCTAAATATTTATTTAAATTAAAAAAATAATTCATTACCATGATGATGATTTCTCTAGATTTGCAGCATGCAGTAGTGAAACTGACTCTATATTGTTGAACGGAAAATTTTTATACATATAGAAAATGACACTCCACATCTACTGAATTGATCGGTGCATACTTCATAGGTACAAGAAGTTTCAAATATTATTATAGTACTAAATCTTAAATTTTGAAATGGTCGATATCGATGTTATAGGCATACTGACCGTATAGGTACTGCTTGCTATAACATGTAGATCGATAATCTATATGATTATATATTTATATATATATATATATACCTACATTTAATATATTTAATAAATAAGCTGATAACAAAAACAATAAAAATCCAATACACATTACACATTCTGGATTTTTGCGTTTCTTATTAATTCAATTTTTTACTATTATTAAAGTTTTAAAGCTAAAATAACTGAAAAAAGCATTTACCGACATAAAAAAAAATCAAAAAAAAAAGGAAAAATAAATTGGTTTATTTGGAATCGGGATAACATGAAATAAAATTATACCTACATAAAAATAAGATTTCTATTTCATCATATATAAAAAAAAATAAAGCACATGCTTTAAAATCCGACCCCTATTTATTATGATTGACATTCATTCGTCATTATTGTATATCCCTGTTTAACGACTGTTTTATGTATAATCTATAAAAACAGAATACAGTTACATATCACATTATTAGTCGAAGGTTCGCTTAAAAAATTGTTGAAACTATTTATCATTACTAATTATAGGTATCGTTCCGGCCTTATTCAAACTATGTGAACAGACATTCATTGGTAAGGGCGTTTCGATAAACTATATTATGCAACAAAAGGTTTAATTTATTTAATGTTTTCGGCTCATTTAAATAATAACCTAAATTTCTTAAAATCAAATTTGTACACATAATTTTTTTTTTTTTAATTTCCGTGTGAGATATATAATAATAAAATAAATATTAATATTAATATTATTATTATTATTTATTAATATTAATTATTATATTAATTATACTTCTATAGTAATTTCAATTCACAATATATTTTATCAATAATACTCACATATTAATAGTTTAGCGTCGGCAACAATCGAAATCCTGATTATTTTTTTCTGTTCAGTCAGATATTTTACGGAATCGTTATTTTAAATCGTAGTAAATATTGTACAAGATGGCATCTATAACATCATCGACTACAATCCTTAAGTGTGCCGAAAGTCCGTACGGCCATTTTTACGACGCACCTGAGACCCAACACACCGTTTTTGCAAGTGAAACTTAGATATAGGTAATTTAACGGTCTTAATACTAACCACCAAAAGCAATTTCTGGATAATTTTTTTTTATTCTTATTGTAGAGAGTCCCATAAATATGTACAACTCAAAAGTTCAACGGTTACTCCTTTGGTAGTTTGGTTTATATACTAGCGGGTTCCATGTACTTATTGTTTTTTACACTATTAAAGTATTAATCATGGCAACATTCTTGATCAAAACTACTTGAAACCACTTAAAAAATTAAAACCAATAGTTATTATCATCATTTATGGTATGAGTGTATATTAAATTATCATAATTCGTAAAACACTGAAATCAATTTAATATTTAAGCTAATAATACAATATTAGTTCTAATGTTCTCAAATTGAATATGCATTGTCCCTTTGTAAAGCTGAAACAGCTAGACCTGCTTGGATTTGTCTCAAACCTCTGAAAATAAATAAATATATAATTATGATAATTATAATTGCAAAAAAGTAATAATACAAAAAACGGTTAATTATATTTCCGACTGCTATGTGGAAACGGCAAAGGTTGCTTGAAATTTAGCTTACCCTAAAGATCTCAAAACCTTGGCTACCAAACAACAAACAACGCATTAAATAACCAAATATTATATTTTTACCACTAAGATGGCGAATTCTAAATTCTTTATAATTTAATTTTGAATATATACCTATTTAAATTCATATAATTTTGGTTGTGTCTTGTTTATTCGTATGTAATTAATACTATTCTTTTTACAGTCGGTTTAATTCCGCAGTAGCTTAAAAATAAATCTACTAATTTACTGATTTTTTTCTCTACAATGATTAAATTAATTGTTATTTTACATTTTAATTACAAGTTATTACTTCATTAAATTAAATTGGTGCTAGTTATATTTTTCCTTTTAGTTTTACTATCTCGTTTCATATTTTTTTATGGTTTATATTGTTTTATATTATATAAATATCGTAATACCACAGGTCATAATATTATAGATGTAGGTCCAAAAATATATACCTTATTTAAACTTGATACATTGCTTTTTTCTTGCACTTGTCTATAATATTATAAATTTTATGTACGAAGATAAGCTTGACAATACAACTTAACTTTTACTATTTTTATATAATATTTTAGATTAAATTTGTGGTTATTTTTGTACATGTGTCGTTGCCTTTGGATCAGTAAAAACGTTTCGATCATTGACTTTGAAGGTTTTTTCTGTTAAAAAATTTAATTTAGTTGTCAAAAACAAAAAATCCCAGTAACTTTAAAAATAATTTGATTAAGTATACCAGCTACTTATAAAAGATTTTTTAAAGATTAAAAATATTTTGACTTTTTATAATTATTTAAACATTTGAAAATGTAATTTTTTGTTTTTAGTATTTTTGATTTATGTTGATAAGATTATTAAATCCTAGTCAACAAATTTTAAAGTGTAATTTAAGGTATATCGTCAGTTATCATCGGGTTTAAGTAGATAACATAAGTTATTTTTCGCAGAAATACAATTATAATAATATTAATAATAGTTGATATGTTAGTTTATCTATTTATGTATATACATTACGATTTTATAGTCTCATATTATTGTATCAGCTTCTTAGAGAATTCTGTTTTTGTAAAAAATTTTCATTTATTGTTTCCAAAACTTTATTTTTCCATATTTTTGAAAGCTTTAAAAAAAAACCCCTGAATATAATGATATCTTCAACATATGGTTAGGTTCGTTTTCCAGCTTGCTCTTATAGTCTTATATATTAGTTGAACGGTTATGAACTTTATAAATTACAATAGTTATAAATATATTTAAGAATTTTTAAATTTGATGTCGAAAGTAGCATAAAATTTATTTTTTTTTTAGTTAAATAGAAACGTTTTTTAATAAAAATGTCATGCTTCCATAAACAAATACTTTTTGTAAAGAGTTTTGAATGTATATACTATATAGTATGCACAAATATTTTATTATTAAAATTACCTACTTCGTAGTTTTATTATCATAATACTTACTCAAACGTCGAATCAATAGGTTAATAGCTAGTATACTATATTATATTGGTACTTTTTTTTTTTTAATTATTGCTGAACATTTTAATCATGCTGTAATAAAGATCATAAATTGACTGAAAGAATTAGATTTTCAATTCTACAAACGAAAGTCGTTACAAAAAAAGGTTTTAATTTATATGTAAAATCAATGAATATGATAGCATTTGATCACTATAGTATTTTTCACCGAAATATTATTTTATCTTTAATTATTAAGTAGGGCACCTACGCAATGCTATTGTTATATATATGGTTAGCAATTAGCATAGTATTATATTTTAAATAAATTAAATATATTGTAATAAATTATCGGATATAATTTAAATTATATGCATTCAACACAAAAAATTTCTAATGATATTTGAACGTCAATAGATAATACATGACATGTCTTTTAAAGTTCATTTTATTTGTTTCTGTGGGTACATCATTACATGAATTATTTTACCGAACTTTTAATAAACGTATCTATAAATAATTATAATATCAGAACAAATTAATATATTATATGATACATTAATATTTATCAAAATATTATATAATATTTTGTCGGTTGTATACATTTATATGCGTGGTAATGCGATGAGTACCATGACGTACGCACACGGAAGAGGACAACAAAACTACCAAAATTAATTGCCAACGCGTAATGGAGTAGGCAACTTTAATTTTATTCTTATATTATAATCTTAATAATATAATAAAGTCATCATTATAATAATAATTGTGATAATAGCTAGTTTTTTTTAGCTTTTTAATACACGATCCTATTCGTATCATATGTTCACCTGTTTTCCTCTACCATCTAAAATTATATATTATAACATCGAATACAGATGTATATATATATAAAATACATAAATAGGTATATACGTATGTATACATAGTATAATGAATTATTCATCGAATATTTTAACTGACGAGAATATAATACATGATATATATATATATATTTATATATTTATACGTAGAACGTGTAGGACACGATTATATGCTGCCAAAAACATTTTTCGTTTTTTTTTTTTTTTTTTTTTTTGATCGTGTTGAAATAGAATCCGTCCGTGTACACAAGGCGCAGTCTTCATCTATTATTTGGTCCGACTTAATTGAAAAACACAATAATAACAATAATTAAAATAATTACATTGTAATCAACGAAAATAAATTCGTATATATAAATATATAATTCGGCGATGGAGAAACAGCGGTATTTTCGTATTCGAAATCTCTGAAATTCGACACAGTCACTGCCGACGGATAAATCTTATAGCCGTACACGGTGTATACCTACTCCTATTATTAATATTATACATAAATGAGTAAAATATGTAACGTACCTGCGGTGTAAGACGCGTCAAATTTTGGTATTTCGAATTGATAGTTTATAACGTTGTCAAATATATTTGCGGCGTTTCTCACTCGTATAATACACACGACCTATGTGGGTGTTCCGAAAATATATTAGATATTATTTTAAATTTCATCTACGATATTATCAAGCACTACGAGTTTAAAAACGTTTAAAAAAAAATCAAATTCGTCTTGGAACAATATATTATATTATGTTTATATCGGTACTATTACACGGCCTCACAAGTATATTAAAATGCAATACCTACATATTATTAATGTAATGGACTGGATCCATGAGGTGCGTTATATTATTTTAGGACTACCATTTATCGTCCGGGACGAATTGCCCAACGTTTTAAGTCCAATGGTATTCAATATTATAAAAACATTTTGCTATTGATTTCTTGCATAAATTGTTATTTTATATATTATTCATTTTTGTGAAACTCATTCATTAGATAGGTATATCTGTTTATTGCAAAATATTACTTTTATATGCCTATTGCATTCCCGTTAAAATGTATCGAACTATGTGATTAATTTTTAATAGTCACATTTTTCAAATATTCAAAAGTTTTCCTTTTTATCAACCACAACACAATCAATAGTTTGATTTTTCGATCGAAATTTAACAAAACAATAAATTAAATTTTATATTTCAAAACTACAGTAAAATTATCTAAATAGCACTGAACTGAACAAGTGCACTTATTTTCTGAGTACCTATAAAATATAACTTATATTTAACATTTTCTGAAGCTAGAATTCTTAGCATAAACAATTCAATATTTCTCCTAAATAAAATATAAACCGTAAAAAAAATGTTATGTATGACTTTGTTTTAGACTATAAATTCATAAATATATACCGTAGAATCAGAACCAAAAGATTCTAACTTATCTTTTTTTATACTTATAATAGGTCTGCAGAAACAAATTGTTCGATATTATATTATTTATAGCGTTAACAAAAACTAAAAGTGTCTAAATCAACGCAATTTACAACAATTCGTTTTTAATTAGGAAAAACTATATATATTTATTATATTAAACCTATAACTATATCATACTAAACTTGTCGGTTCTCAATTGAATCAAAGCATTAATTGTCATTAATTGGTTCAATATTATCTACTTTATAAAATAAATTATGGTGATAACCTAGCTAAAAGTATTATCTCATACACATTTTGTCAACCATACAATAATAACATTATAATAGATAGTAAATAATATAATATCGTTAATCAATATAAGTTAATATTTTATCAAGACAATCTATTTTAACGTTATGTCGCTCTAATCTAAACCCGAATTTGTTTCCTACGAATCATAAACATTTAATTCGAAACAAAAAAAGTTATAATTAGGTGAAAAAAATATAAAATTTATAACTTAAAAAAAGATTCTAACTGTAGAACTTTTTGGTCGTTAACAGAAATATTTACCTTTTTTACGTTAAGTTTTGCTGAGAAAAAGTACGAGAATTAACAGAGAACAACTTTGTTAAATTTTTAAATGTGACAGTCATTAAAAATCATGGATAAAATAACTGTTTGAAGTTTAAAATTTTTCTCCTGAACAATTTGATATTTTGGGATAGCTGTTTTTATTTTTTCACCTATAATATTACCCCACATTACCCCCACATGTATACTATATAGAAAATTTTCATCATAAGTAGAACCAATTTTGTGTTATTAGAATGAATTGAATAATTACCAAAATTAAAGGTAAGAAAACTATTTAGGGAATTTTGTAGATTTGTGTTGATTATTTAATTTTAAAGTGTGTTCTAACAATTAACAAGCTAATATATTACAAATAAACTTAAAATTCTCATAGCTCAGTTTAAAATTAAAAAATAAAAATCTATACGATATAAGTAAGATAAAAAAATAATTTATTCAATATTCTTAGGCCAGCACATTCTTATATAAAAGCTTGCATCACACAATTATATAGTTCTGCGAAACTCAAATTTTCCATATTGTACAGAGGAACACCGGTGTCCACTCGACTAAAGTATTTTTCATCGAATAGAAACAAAAGTAAAGTCGCTACTTTGATATAGTCAGATATTCAACGCGGTATAATAATAATAATGCATTTTATCTTATTTTAATATCGACATTCGATTGGTCGTCGAACTACATACGTTATAACCACGTTATTATCCCGCTATACACATATTACATATAGGTACATGCACTCGCGTATTTCTCATCTCCGACCCAGCAACCGAACCGTTACGATATAGTCTCGCGCGTAACGACGCACATTGCAGGATAAATTATATACCTGCGCGTATGCTACATATATTATATACCTATAGTCTATACACACGATTTCTCAAAAGTATATTATAATTGACTATGATCACCACACAATATACGTCCGTCGCTTTACCTATATATAATAATATACATACTAAGCTCGGAGTTATATATATATTCTATTATTCGAATACTTATACTACTAACAACTATAATACTATATTCCATATTATGTTATAATTTTTTAATACCTATATAGAAGTATATTGTAAACGCGTTTAACGTTTATGATTCAAACTTTGATCTCGATCATTTATAATATTGAATCGATATATTAGGTATACGCATGCAAAACGACTATATATGATATGCACGATGCGGTGTACGCCGTATAAACTCGCGCATTATACTATTAAACTAGTATGACTGGAAGTCTGTTTGCTTAGAAGTCCGATGAAACCAGTTTCGTATAAATCGTACGCGATTCGTCGTATTAAATTAAATCGTATTCGCATACTACAATTATATTATATGGGTATATTCTTGCTGCGACCGCGTGATGAACGCTGCAGCGAGTACCAGTTATAGTACCTAATATCTATTATAATCGACGCTATATGACTCGGATAGTTTATCTCGACGAGGTGACGATTTCCTCGATCTAAGCATCAAATATGGTTCAGCTATTATAGGCGTGTGCATATTTAGTACATAGTAATCGGAGGGTGGGGTCGTCTACCGCGGAGTTCGCACTCCCCGAAACTGTTATTGAACCCTATATTATTATTACCCGAACGCGTATATGGGTGCGGACAAGTAAGAAAACTTAATATAATATGTACGAGTATACCGTAGACACGGTGACCCGTTTGTTATTATAATATGAAAACATTACTTATTTTATTCCCGGGTAATTAGGCTCCCAAAGAGATTGTGCGATATTATAAACGGCGTGTGTTTATAAACAACTCTCGATGAGAGGCCACCCAAAATGTAAATACGTGCTTGGCCGGGGGGTTGAAAATTTCGGCGACTTTCTAAACCAAAGGTGCAGATCGCCGGGCTGACAAGAAATTTGTCGATCCCCGCGGTCTCCTCGAAAAACGACTGCAACGCCCAACGAAAATGTCGAGAAATAATAATAGCAGCGATAAATAATATAAAAAAATAACCCGAATTTGGTCACGAAGTCCTTACTAATTTAAGCCCGTATCTATGCGAACCATCTAAATCGATTGTTTTGTAGGCGTATTTGGACCGGTCCGATTCGCTATTATAAACCGCTTATTACGCAGCGGTAGTAATTAAAGAACATTTTTTCGGTTTTATTTTGTCACACAGACACACAGTGCACGGGTAAGCGCGTTATTCGTTAAATATTAAAGTACAGTGTTTCGGTGTGTAAAATGCGTGTATACCTATTATGTGTATATGTATTAATATACCTACAGTGTATATAAGAAGGTATATTCCGTATTTAATAACAATGTAATAATCGCTGGGTTGGGATTTTTATTTTTTATTTTTTACTATGTTTTCTGTTCGTTTTTATTTTTATTTTTAAATTTGGTGTGTGTGTTGAAATGTTGGATCAAATAATATAATATTATGATTATAAAAATAATAATACGTATTTTCAGGCGGCTGGGCGCGCGAGCAGCCAATGAGTTTTTTTCGACGCTTGTATAGAGATATTATCGTGCCGAGCGGTTAAATTGAGTCATTATATTATATTACATATACATACACATAATAATATAATATATTATATTGTATCCGAAGTAGGGTGTAGGTATACGTACAACTATAATAATAAGAAACCTCCAGTGTGAACAAGACCGTATCGTATCGTTAACTCCGAGAACGGCAACAACAATAATAATAATTACGATCATTACTCCGTTTTTCGATAATAATAATAATATTATACCTCCGTATAATATACATCGCACGTACTTATACAGGTAGAACTACCTGTATACACGCACACATCATGATACAACCGTCAGAAGTAAAATATTATGGCGCTCGTAAATATTATGATAATTGTTTTGACATTTTGTCAGCAATATCTGCATTAAAAATAAAAATAAATTATCGTATTGACAGTGGCTTGTGGAATACAATACAAGTCAGGACGGTGAGATTCTAGAAAACTTAATTCTCTAAGAACAACTGAGCCGATTAAAAATTTTCTACAAGAGTAATTTCCGTTTCCACCAAAAGTGTACTTACTAAGTGTATTTACTTACTAATATACCCGTTTACAATAAATAAGATATTGACCAAGTTTTTGTCCAAAATTCCAAATAATTTCTATATAATATTATTAACAATCTTTACTGTAAATTTATTTCAAATAATATAATATATTAAAAAACAGTAACTTAACTATACATTTTTATAAAATCGTTTCGAATAATTGGTAATAGAACTTTGTACTTATGTTCTAAAATATAGTAAGTTTGTTGAATACGTGTGTATTATTATTTTTTAAAGAAAAATTACAAATAAAAAACCTGCTACAGAAATAAAATAATTATACATTAAATATTATTGCGTTTAATAAAATAATATCTCTACTTACTAAAAACTTATTAAATTGAAATTTTGTTTTGAATTTTATAATTTTGAAAAATAGTATCTTACAATATTTAAAAATATCTACTTTTTCTCAAGGAAATTTTTCGTTGCATATCTATTATTGATCATTTAAAAAATATATATTTATCAAAAAGTTTCTAAATGCTATATTTAATAATAAAATATAGGTAAACCCATTTATATTTTTATTTTATTTTCATTTTTAAAAATGTATGTAATCATTGATATATTTTAAACATTTTTATTATTTTTATTTTATAAATATTTTATTTTCAAAGTAAATATGATTTTGTTAAAATATATAATAATTATTAGGTAGCTGGTAGGTACTATTTTTTCAATAATTTATATTATTTTAAATAAACTTACTGTATTACAACATTTATTGATGTAAAAATGGTTTAAATTGACAATATCTCATTTGACAGATATGAATGAGTCTTGATGGAAAAATACAAAGTACTTGCACTTTTGTATAAAACAGATATTTGTGGAAAAAGAACATTTTTGGTGGGAACGTGTTACGCACTTGAGCACTTCAACAACTACCCACAGGGGTTATAATAAACCATTAAGTAATATCGCTTCCGTAAGATTTTATATAGGTATCATGTTAAAATGTGTCAAAAGCTTATTTCCAATTTGAGGTTAATATAATTGAAAATCGCATTCAAAATGTTTTACATTTATTTATACCTATATGTATATATTACATACAACAAACACACCCACCTCTATAATAATATTACACTAGATTATATCATTATAACGAGTATGCCATTCAATTTAGAACGTTAATAATTTGACTCGCCTCGATGTGACGGGAAAAACACGTAGCATATTATAATAGGATATTTTAACCTATTTTTTTGGTGCTCCAAACTAATCAACTGCGAAAAAAATATTTCTACCTTACACTGAACGTAAATATTTCTACCTACTTGTGTAAACAACAGTCAAAAATAAACAATGGATTTATGATACGAATTTTAATCACGAATAACCGAAAGGAAACATTTAAATTCAATACGCATATTATACAATATAGGTAGGTACATATAACACACGAAATCGTATACATTATTATTTTCATAATATAATATAATATTTATTTGTTCACAAAATAATTAAAAACATTTTTGAACGACAATACCATAGACTTTTATTATTTTTAAATAGATATATTATATTATAATATATGAAATTATCTACTGAGTGTATGTAGGCGAAAAAGGCCGTTATTGAAAACGTTCAATAACAATTATTTATCACAGAATCACGGTGTATTTCATTATTGGCAATTTTGATAATATCTCTCTTCGTCATATTATCTAAGTGTATACTATCCAACAGTCCGAACAGTGTATGAACACGGTTATAAATTTTGAAACAACAAACATAATTGTTATAAATTTTAATGTCACAATTATTATAAAGGCACTTTTGTATTTTTCGGTACATTTGTGTGTTATGCACACTGACGACAACGGTTCCGCGTTCACATTTGTCCTACCGATCCATCACAATTCACAGATGCATTATCGTGAACAACGACATCGCTGTCGTCCACATTCGGGCAGTTACGATGATTATCGTTTTATCGTGAAAGTGGAGGTGACTCGGACGAGTTTGTATTTCGGGAGTAATGTGTAGGCAATTCGAACGCACATCGCATACGGTAGTTCCCGAAACTTTTCTAAATACCGATTAAACGCCACGTAAAGAGTACAAAAATATTTACAAGTCGTAACATCGTTTTTTAATCAATTTTAATACAATAAAATATGTATATGACGAGTGCAACCTGCAATGTATCATATTATACACGTATGATAACAGGCAGATTCGTATGTGATATTACAGTGCTTGCCAAAGAACAATAAAATGAACATTTCTCAAATATTTTTATATGTATAGTGTATACATAATATTACATGTTAAAGGTTTTTAAGATGTTTAGGTATTGTAGGATAATGTGCGTATATGAATCACAAACGATAAATTTAATATTAAAATAGGTCATAATATATCGATACCGTCAAATAATCTATAAAGTGTATTGTGTATTCGTTTTCAAAAGGTAACCTAAAGGGCTTTTGAAAATGTGGTATAGGTACACAATTTATACCTTCAATATTTTAGATTCTTACATCGTTAAGCTTATACAGTATCGAGCAACAGAATACAATAGATATCTTATCCAAATATTATCGTTGTAATCATTTTATTTTATTTATTCAATTGTTGTAATGGTTATTACTTAATGATGAATATTTGAATATTATCCTATCATAAGTTGAAAACTTCAAAACATTGTATAATTCCTAGAGAATATGTGCTGTCCAAATCGCCTGTCTAAAATATTAAAACTTTTCCGTTCGAAACTAATTTCTAAAAAGTTTCGACTTTTTTTTTATTAAAGGTAATCATCGGTGATTATTGATTTTTAAACGATAAAAATTAAATTCTCTCGTTCACCAATTATTTAAAAGTGAATGAAATTGATTTTTCAATTGTATATACTCGAAGACACGCGATATCGAACTCAGTAATAACGACCGCAGTCTAAATCTCTACGCATACCTACCATATACGGTCTATGGATGCTGAATATTACAATATTTATATTTATCTATAAACTGTTTCGACGGCGTAAAATTTAATATTTTTAAACGTTCGGATATCGATAGGGATTGTGCTTAAAACAAAACCAAAAATAACACTCATAAATATAATAATAATAATAGAACCCACTTTCGGGATGTCGAGTAAATCGTGTTATAAATTTCGTGTATTACGTAAATAAGATGTTTATGTATACATGTATATCCACACTGCGTCTCGCACTTATACCTAATGGACTATAATGGATATCTTCGTGGATATAATATATCGGTCGTGCCGCCCGATGACGCATATAGATTAAGTCTTATTGTGCGCACGGTTAATGTATTTTTGTATTCTATTTCCATATGGCGTTACACGATACATTACGGTGATACGCACGCAATAATTTTAAAGACTATAGACAGACGATTTTTTTTTTTTTTTTTGTAAAACATATTGTAATAATATAATATGTGGTATTCCACGGCAATCTTCGAAAACGGTTTCGGAAATAATGATTTACTATATTGTATTTATAAGACTCATCGTGATTGGAGAAAGGTTGCTTATGTTTAACGCGTTTCGTATAAACAGCACCGTTTGAAGTTTAAAATTTATTCTCCTAACTGTTTCTATTTATTCGCCGAGTGTTTAGATTTCATTTTGAGGCACTTTATAATATTACAGTTTTACTACTCGGTGCATCAGCAGACACCGCACATGATATTTTTACAAACAATTAAACATCACCGTCCGAATATTTAGGTTTATATATATTATAATATATACCTACATGGTGTAAAAGCACATACGGATGGTCATTATGGACGAGAAGAGAACAACGATGTACAAATGTTAAATGCGCATTACACGAGTAATTCATATACGTGCATATTGTTTTTAGTAAAAAATTGTTTACATCACTATCGTTAAAAAGATTCAAAAAAAAAAAAAAATTGTAAAATTTTATTACAACAGCAATAAGATTAAAAGATACATAAGATACATTATACATACATAGTAGAGAGATAAAAAAAAGTACATACATACATATTACATATGCGTTTTTAAATGCTACACTTGACTACAATGTTATTCAATTAATTTTACACTCTTTTTAAGAGTGACAAATCGTACTATATAGGTATACTGTTGTATGAGGTACTCGAGCCAAAAGGTTTAAGCGTATATATGTGCTTAACATTATAAGTACTTTCGTGACCCACCATGCGTGTATTCGAAACTTATAAAAAGTATTAAAAGCAAACAATAATACAATATATTAATTAATCATTGCGACCGCTAGGTATATAATATTATTATTTTGAAAATAAAATGTAAGAAACTTGTGAGTAAAGTTATGTTATATTGTATAATGATCAGAGAGACCTACGTGAACTTAACTGAAGCAGTTAAAACAAAAGTATTATTTTTTAGCGAGTATTATAACTGTTCGGTTTTTCTCAAACTTTTCAAATTTGCAGACAGTGTTTATCGTGAATCAAAATATTTCATAGGTAGGTACATTGTTAATGTTAATGTCACAACAAACATATTTAATTGTACATAATAATAATGCAATGTAGTATGCTCTTGTATAGGTTAGTAATAAAAAATAATAATGAATTTTGTTAAACTTGAATTCAATGATAACCTATTATATACAATAGCAAATGAATCTCAGTGAAGACTTTCTAAATTTTGGTAACCATATTTACAAAACAATTAGTTCGATATTAGATTTGGGTAATAATTCCTGTTTCCCTTAATTTTTTCTTTGTTTTTCCTAATTATAGAAGAAAAAAACACTAGCATTTTTAATTTTTATCTCTTTTATGTACAAAATATATTCAATTTTCTATCCATCAATAACTCTCAAGTAAAAATTGAAGCATTTTATAGACTAATTCTTGTACACACAAAAAAAAAACACACATCATTGCAAAATTAATACAATCATCGCTCCGCTCAGTCTCAAAGAACATATAAAAAAAATATATACCCAATATATTTCTTGCTACTATTTATCGTTATAATTTTAACAATCTTAACATTTTTTAAATGACATAATTTAGAGTGATACAAGGAATCTGCAAAATGTTAATTTACCACTTGCGTTAACTAAACTTTAAATATTTATAAATTATACAACTTATTACGTACTAATCATTTCAAAATTCAATTTTAATACATTGAAATATTCTGCTTCTTCCCATAATGAAATTAAATAAATAGCAGCTATCCACATTATTATTCAAAATAGCACAATCTTAAAAAATATATATCTATAAAATAGATAAATGTGAAGGTTAGTATACTTTCAAGAACTACACTCACATTTAAAAAGCATAATATGCGCGTCTGATAGTTATATTAATATTTTAAATTAAAATGATCATCAACTTTGATGGAAGTTTCTTAAAGTAAATAAATAAGATTTATTGCTATTTGGTACTTTCGGGAGGACAAACTTTAAAACTATAAAATGTCATTTTTTAAAAAGGAAAAGCCCCCCAAAAGATATATTTATATTAATTGCTAAACATTGAACATTATTATGAAATTAGTTGTTTGGAAACTTTGGAAACCAAATATATACTTATGCCGATTTAGCTCTGAAACGTTTTACATCATACACGGTGATTTGACATTAAATTTAAATTTTAAGCATTAAACACATCCATTACAGTGCACAATATTCGACAAACACTCGACTTTCTCTGCACTGTACAGCAGCAAAGTGATTTTCTATACTTTGCCTGCCCCCTTTTCAAATTACATTATATTGACAGTAACTCATATATTACGTATTTTGTTGATTAATCTCCGGTGTACATCGAATAATAATATATAAAAATACATATTATATTTTTAAAACATTTTTCAACCGGTCAATAATTATTCATAATACATCCCGTTAAAGAAAACAAAAATGTGCGGTTTTCGGCGCTCGGGCCCAAAACGTTTCGGAACGCAGTAAAATTTGTGTACGCGATGACAACCACGATAAAAATCGATATCAGATCATATTATATTTTACTATAGGCGTTGTACAAATTCGTGTTTACGTTAAAATGTTAACGCGCGTTAAGACGCGAAATTCGTAACCGACCTCGAGGCGACTGGGCAGCGACAATCACGACGACGGACACACGCACTGTTATAATATTATAATCAAATACAATATTATAAACATATCTGTGCAGCTTTTCGGCGAGTCAACGTGGCGGAATACCGATAAATATTTTTTTTTTTATACAGTTTCACTCGTTTGAACGATCGCTTTTTTACTATACCACCACGCGGTTTTTCGGAAGAGTCAGAAAAAAATAGGTTCCTCGTCTCCGATAGTTCGGGTTTTCGTTTTCGTTTTTGTTGCCCGAGTACCCGACGTCGGATTTTCTCGAACCGTTGACGCGCGCCCGGCCTGACCGTGCTCAGGCAACCCAACGTGCGTGTCCCGCGTCGCGTTCCGGATGCGAATCGCGTGCGCCATCTGGCGGCACGGCGGCGGTTACTGGGACTACCGTGCCTCACGTGCACTGATAGAGAGCGATTTACGACCGTCGCCGCTGGTACACGGCTAAAGTACGGTAAATGAAACTGACATTATTCTCTACCTGCGCGATGACGATAAAATAAATAGTCACTATTCGACTTTAAATAGTAGTAGGTACCTACTGTTTTTTTTTTGTTGTTCCAAATTACTGATAGTTATCCGCTAGTCGTCGACGGTTGATCGAACAATAGTTTTTAAACTACATACTTATAAATTAACAATAAAAATTGTAAAAAAAAAAAAATCGAACCGAACTCGAACAAAAAGTTCGACATTATTCTATAATTAATTCGAATTACAAAATAATTACAACTCAGAACAAGAGATGTATGAACTGAAAAAAAATTCAAACACGTTAAACGTTTCGAACTAAAAATGATCTCGGTAACTATTGCTAAATATTAAATAAAAGTTTTTACATCGTGAACAATATAAATATGTACCTATACGTCATTAGTCCACACATTCTATATTATACTAGTTTTATTTTTATTTATTCCATTTTGATTGCATTATGTAACGCACATCATCTCAATGCAAGTTAATCCGAAAGTTACGCCTTACGCGCATATAAACACAATATGTAGTAGAATCAAAAAGTTCGGTTAGTTCGAGATCATATTTTAAAGTGCGACTCACCTTTACTGTAAAGAACTGTTCAATCGTTGGATTTTGTGACCACTGACCTACTGGTCATCACTGATAATTCGTAGGAAGTAGGATACTAGGATGTAGGAACTACGGACTACGTCTGCGACTCACTCGATAATTCATACTTCCTACAAGCTGTACATGCACAGTTATCGACTGCTATGGATGTATTCACGTATAGATGGCCGGAAGCCAAACAAAGTACATCTATAAGAAAACAAAACGTTTAGAGCTATACATAAAAACTACAGATTATCGTTATGACTATACAAGTCTATAAATATATTTTTCCACTTTAAAAACGCAACCACATTGATGTTACTTTTTGTAAAATTGTAAACGATTAGCAAATAGTAAGTTACCATGCGAAGCTAAATCTCTAAAATAACATTGTCATCGTATATATAAAACCAACTGGTAGGTACTAACCAACGGTATATGAGTATGTTACACATAGTGTTTGATTTAAGAAAAAAGTAGAGCTAGGATGTCAAGAGTGTAAAAAATAAAAACGAGGGCATATACAATGAGCATACCTTTAATTAACCATTCCCCCCCAAAAAAAAATTCGTTCATTAAGCTGCAATAGGTATAACGATATATAATAATATACTATATCGTATGTACAGAGTTTAGAGTTTTGTACAGCGTTTAATCATAAAAACTTAAAAAACTACGCAAACGAGAGTGGTAAATTTGTATTGTGTAGTGTGAACTATATAATGTCTATATTATACACCACACGTCCATACAGACGATGCTGTATAATATAATATTTGACTACGGTTATCTATAGACAACTGCAGTTCGGACCAAACATTATTTCGGGATCAACTGCGGGCCGTTGCGGTTAATCGTTCAGTTATTAAATAATTGATTTTGTTTTTTTATTTTACCAAGGACCCATTTCCGCAGACCCGTTTAACACAATATTATCAGCTGATATTGTTATTACAAGTCAGATGTGTCTATTATAAAGCGTAATTATAAATAACTAGAACACAGACACTGCGTATAAATAGGTACACGACAACAATACAACATTCTCGTCTTGTAACGTCAACGTTCAGGCGCCTAACCACTGTAATATTGTACTATATACATACCGATAAAGTATGTTCGTTCGTTCGGCTCGTCTACTGCAAACCGAATACATATAATACGACCATCGAAGTGATATGACGATGTGCGGGTGACGGGAACCGTAGTGTTGGCGTCCAAACGACATTGTTTTTGGACGAAATTCGAGTAAAATTCACACCCGTAGACGCAGTCTTTGGCGTATTTCACGTTTGGCTAATTTCCGAAAATGAAATGTAATTATTGTAATGCATTTCCACGTTCGCCGCGGTCGTCGACAACTTTTGTTTTTCTTGTCAAGAGTACTAGCGTGTAGTGTCTCACTGACGTACGACGTACCAGACTCGTAGCATTTTATCGATATTATAGTTTTAAAGCGAGTAATGAGCATTTCGTAGTACATTACATTCAATGACTAAAACGAAATAACGTCAACACAAAACCTGTGAAACGCCCTGAACAGTGTTCTTGCCGTATTAAATTTGATCGTAGGCCGTTATTGATAATCGAAAACTACAGCCAACGTCATAAAACGGATTTTGCTAAATTTGCTACTTATTCGTATACGCGCCAAGACGGAGACGACAAAGAATACTAAAGAATGCGACGTCCTATTGACATTTTTAACGGATCCGACGGACTACAGATTTGACAGACGGTTAACAGTGTTGTCACGATGAAAACTAATACAATTCGTCTCTTTTCGAACAACGGGCTGGACTGAGAGGAAATCGGTATACCAGTCTGGTAATAACTAATAATATTAATATGGTATTAAGCTAAAACCGCGGTATCGTAATAATATTATTAATATCGTAAGTTGATGTGTGGAGTTCTTGCCGAGGGCGAGTATATCGCGTGCGATCTGCCGACTACGGAGGCCGTCGGTCGCCGTCCGGCCGTCCGCGGACAGATGTCGCCCAGTCACGCGCAGCCATAGTTTTATTACAAAATGTTATTATTATTACAGTCGTACGGTTTTACGGTTTGTTTGGGTCGGCCGCCCGGGCGGAACGACTGCCGCCGTCGCCGCGGCACATAACCATTGGATTTTATGTGCCCATTTCAGCTCTCCCCCTACACACCGTCGAGTAATAACAATAATGACAATGATTATGATGATGACGATGACGATAATAATAATAATATTATGTAGGTAACACTTTATTTTCGTCGTTGACCGAGGTCGCGGTCTAAGCGTACGGCGTCTTTGCACGGTACTCTCCGACGGCTTTTACTTTTTTCGAAGAAATCTTTTCGTCTTATCACCTCGACCGAACGGCTTACGATTGATTGTAGGTACACATCTCTTTACAGAACCTATAATATAACGTTTGTTCGGTGTCTGCAGCGCCCCCGTCAGGCTCTCGCCGCCGTGAATATTATAAAATAATTATTATTTTAAAACGATAGTGAACGGTCAGAATACGTCTTATCGTACTTATATAATAATTTAATACCTAACCACAATCGATTGACATACGTATAGAGTTCTAAAGTCACGTCTTGATGTGCAGAGCGGATTTGATCGCTAACCGTCGACCGTTGTCGGGAGAGATTGAATAGAGGGCAGAGGCCGTATAAATGGTATAATAAAATCATATCGTAGACGGTAGATACGGTTTATCGTTTTAATTCAATTATGGGAGAAACCTATATACGCGTAATATTTTAGCCCTGAACGATTATATTGTTATTATCGAGACTTTGAAATAAAAAACGAGCGCATATGTGTCGCACGACGTCGTGCAAGTACCCAATCTTATACAATATTAGGTACTGTATTATTATAATATATACGGAATTATGGTGTGTGTATGTATTTACATAATATACTTCAAGTCTTCGAATGCGTATTATTTGTAAACGAATAATAGTCTCGAGGCGATAGGATCTTCGATGACCGTCACGACGTTCACAGTTTCTCATCCCGACTGCTGCTTACAGAATATTGGAGGTTATAAAAACCACGTCTACATAGATAATTACTAATATTTTTCTAGTATATGTACCTTGTGCCTTGTGCACGCGCATATGGCCATTAACACGATATATAATATTATTATTAAATGCGTTTGATATTATTGAAATAAACTGTTGATTTTATTAATCGATCAAAAAGCAAAGACTCACGGATCGGTGTTATCGGGTTGACCGCAGTGATTTATTATAATATATGATATTATTATGATTTATGATCAACGTACCGGATCTAACCTATGGATACGAGTATGGTGTAACTTTATTTTCACCAATTGCAGGAAAGATATAGCTCTATAGAGTAAAATATACATTATTCAGATCCAATACTATTACATAATATTATATTTAGCAGTGTTTATATGATCACATTGTGATCATCACAATATATTATTACGCCACACGAGCGTCATAATAATATTACCTACCTACGGGTATCATATGGGTAAGCGCTCTGAAAATGTATGATATACTTTTACCCCGAGCAGTTGGATTATTTTAAAAATGAAAAAATAATGGTAAAATATAATGAATAGCATGTACAGTTTTTTTTTTTTTTGTAATCGTGATTATTGTTATTTTAATTTTTTTGTTTATGTGATTGTGGGCGTTTCAAAAAAGTCGTGCGTATTCGAATGGCGAAAATTGCATTATTGCATGCGAAAAAATTAAAAATATTTATGGCTTACGCTGTTACTCCGCGATTTGTCAAAATTAAAACGCGTAAAAATCCGAATGCAAATTAAAATAATAATTGTAAGCATGGTATTGTGACCAATATTTTTTAGCAAAAAATCGGAACCCCATAACGCAGTGGTGGTGGTATATACTTATACTTTTGCGAGAATAAATAGTATATTATTATACTGTCCGACAAAACTCTCAGATTTAACTGCGAATTGTAGTCAATAATAATTTTTTGCAAAAATTAATGAGTCGTTATATCGAAAACTTACGAGTATATACCGTATTATTATATTATAATAGTGTAATTACGTCGTCCGTAATGTAATTTATTGTTGCGCAACCACACGCGGCCCGCGTGCCGTGTGTTTACGCGTATAGTATGACTGTGACTTTTGACATAAATCATCAAGTTGCCCGTCGGAATTCCAATTTTGGCGAATTTCTCAGCCCACGCACTATACAACGCCGCCGCCGCCGGTGGTATCGAGAAGATGACGCTTTTTGACCGAGCGCGATGTCTATGAGCGCGCGAGCGAGAGCGAATCTTCTCGCGTGGGAAGAATGTAAACCGTCAGGTCCGTATATGTGAGAACGGCCGCAATATTTCCCAGTGCCACGTGTCTAATTGTGTGTGTGGTGTATGTGTGCTCTTTGCAGATCATGGGAACGCATGATACCAATAAAAAAAATAAATAAATAAATAAAACAATAATAAATAAAAAATAATTTTGTATAGTGATTTTTATTTAAAAAAAAAACACATTTTCTAACACGAGTACGTAGTTAAATCTTCAAGAGTACGTCTCAAATTACGAGGAACAAAAATAAACGCATAGCGGATTGCTTGGATTAGTTATATTAAAGAAGTGTGCGTGCCGTGTGATGGTAGGTAATTTTCATATAGGAAATGACAATACCGATTGGAATTTAATACGTCACAAATAAAAGATTTAAATCTTATAAAGACATTAATAGAAATAAGAGCGTGAAATGGCGAACTAATCTTGGAATTGAAAACAAAAGATGAAAGATATTTCATATACAATACATTCAGGTATTTGACATAATATAATTAATGATATATTGATTTTAATTAATTATACATAAATTGTATAGTATTAAAATGTGATTTTTTTTGTTGCAAAACGCGTTTGCTACGTTTCAGTATATATCTATTGTACCTACCTATATCATAAGCGATCACGCGTATCAAGTGTTTGTGTGTGTGTATATAGTTACAACTATAATAAGATAATATAATATAACGAAACAGTTTTTTAACATTATGAAGAAAAACAGCGTCGTTAAAAAACAAGTAGTTTTGTAGTATATGTACACATATTATACAGGATTAAATTAATTACCATAATAGACGAATGGTAGGTACGTTGTTCACTGTTTATATATTACACACTGCAGCGTATCGCGTGTTCGAATGCATATAAATTAATAATATCAAACACGTACCTATAGGGAATAGAAATAAAAGAAAAAACGTGCCGTTTCGACTATATATAGTGTTGGAGTGACGTTATTTTTCTCTGACGAAGAATCTCTGTTCGTATCTCTGCAGTTAACACTGCACGTGGATATTTTTAATATATTACCGCGATAATAACAAATAACAGTTTTCATTTATTAAAACGTATACCTATTTAATATTGAATTGGTATAACTATAAGTTTCAAACGGCCTAACCACTTTGTTATTCGCTTATTATATTATATAAATCGTATTGTACGCGCGCTGTTTCCCTTTTAAACTCGAGTCATTGAACCTACCTTATATTATTTGGTCCTATCATCGGTACAAATTCGTCGACGCGAATATTCCTATAAATAGTTTCTATATAATATTATAAATTATTTATGTACCTATATAGGTGTGTGTACTATACACTCGGGTGTGCTAGTATATACTCCACGGTCGTTATATATACGTATATACAGAGGATTATTTAGTTTGTGTATAATATTGTACACTATACAGTTTTCGAAAATAAAAACGAAAAACGGTGGTTGCACACGCGGGGGGGCTGCGTGCGTGTGAATAGATAGCGGCGGCGTCGGACAGAGTGAAAGTGCCTCGCGCGACGCAGGTGAGACGCGACGCACCTCAACATAATATAATAATATAAAATTGTAGGCAAGTCGGGGGCGGTAGCCGGTGGGTGTCCTATTGTCCGAAAGGGACTACCTATATAGGTACACCCGTTTATAGATATGATTTTACGTCGTTCTCTCACTAAAATACACACGCCGCACATACATCGTGTGAAATTAATATTATTGTACAATCGACGAAATGCGCCAGTTTTCGGGCTTGCGTGCGGTGCATGCAATCATATTATTATTATATAATGGATACTGCGCAGCAACGTATACGACGACAATATACACACACACACACATTATATTACGGTGTGCGTGTGGTACGTATTCACTTCACTTAAGTCGGTCTGCGTGTGTATTCGTTAAATATGTGTGTGTGTACGCGAGGTGCGACCGGCCGGCCATATTTCATCGACGCCGGCTCGTAAATAACGCGGCCCTCCAGCGGATGAATGACGACGACGACGACGACGACGATCTCTCCCTCTATCTCGTTGGTACGGTTTGCCGGGTTATAATACACATTAAAATAATATTGTTGTGTATATAATATATATATATGAATAATAATACGTATATGTATGTGTGTACATATTGCGTGCGCGCGCATGTGTGCGTGTGCGCATGTGTCGCACTCGCGTTTTGTTGCGTCTTGAGGGTTCGAGAAATGAAGTAAAAAAAAAAAATTGTGAAATAAAAACATAAATACGATAGGTAGGTATATATAAGAAAATAGCATTATAAAAACAAAATTGAAAATATATATAGGTAGAGCCGTAGAGGCGGTATGTAGGTATATTCCCGTCGGAGAAGTTTATAATTTATTATTTCATATAGGTAATATAATATAAAATGTACACCGAGCGAGAGCTGTAGTAATATATAATATATACACTCCTCCGCCGGTGTACGACAATCCCTCGACTAATTATTATTATTTATATTATAATATTGTGTTGCGTGCGTCAAAGCGCAACGGCGTCGGACGTCGATTTCTTTCGAAAAATGTATGGGAATAAAATATAGTATATTAATATCGGAGAGCATGGAGAGTACGATGGGTACGATGGGTACGTTACACAAAATATACCTATGCAGTTAACTATGCAAATCTGGTATAACTCACGTTGTATATAAATAATATTATCTAAATGCATCATATCATGTGGGCAAACCGTCAGGTGTGTAGAACCAAATCAATTAAATATCGAAACTATATGCAAATATTGAAAGGTTTCTACGCATTTTAATAATCTTGTTTTTTTTTTTTGTTACTCAGATAATATGTACATAATATTATGAAGAAGACGTTGTACCCGCACGTGTTGTCTCCTTCTTACACACGTATGACATAGCAAATTTTCGTTCGCCAGTTTCAAAAGTATGCTGTTAGTTTTGATATTAGAGTGAATTGACCTATTATATAATTTAAAGGTAAGATGATTATCTAAGACCCCACGTAGCCTTTTATTGATATTATTATTTTTAAGTAACTTATGATCATTTTAAAATGTAGAGTTTCAAAAAGGTCATAATTTACTTAAAAATAACAATATCAATAAAAGACTACGTAGGGCCCTAGATAATAATCTTACCTTTAAATTATAAAATAGGTCGATTCACTCTAATATTAAAATTAACAGCATACTTTTGAAACTTGTGAATACAATTTTGCTATGTCGTATGTGTGTAAGACGGAAACAAAACATGCGGGTACAGCGTCCTCTGAATTGTAACTTTTATAAGTTATATAATTACATATTATAATGATATGTAATGCACATCATAAGTACCGATTTCAAATCGATTACGCGGAGGAAAAAACTATATTGTAAACTTTCGAAGAACACTCAACGATGTACCATTGTAATTCTTATAACAGTTATAACTATTATGGTATATATGGAGGTCTACGAAGTAAAAATTATTTTAATTGCATTTAAACATAAATCAGTTTTTTGAAAATACATGCATATTCGTTACGCTTTGGGGCATGCCTGGGTCTTGATTGAGGGAGTGAATTTCATTATTTAAAAAAATACTATAGTTATCTATATTTTATAATACAAAAATATTTTCATTTTTCAATAGTATCAACCAGTAATATTTAAGCGTGAACTAAGTTTTAATTTTAAAACGAAACTTACTTAATATAATGTTTAAAAAAGGGTCCTTCTTCTCAGAGACGGTTTTGGTAACGCTGAGATGTTTCATTACCTCATTTGAAAGATTTTAGAAGCATCTTGTGCACATAATATAAGATGTATAGGATGTTAAATATTCAAACACGCATTTCTAGTGAATTAATTATAGCCAATTTGTAAGTCGTCTAGATTGGATTTTACCACCTCTCATGATCTACTCGGTATAATAACGTATTAGCATCTACTTAAAACGTGTGTTCACTTCGTTATAATACCTATAAAACACGTTACATGACATGCATAATATATTATATTAAAATTTAAAACATATTATAATGAAGAAAAACCGGGAAAATTACTGTGCTGTATAGTAGATTTTGAGTGTACTTTATCTGCAACGGATTATTTATCAGTATATAATTTATTATTGTATGTATACATTCGAATTCAATAATAATTATTGCATAAGAACGATATGATTTAAAACGATTCTGAGAATAAACAACTGTATCACCTTTTATAAACTAGAATTTTTTTCTCCAAAAATATCACATATTATTATTTATTATAACTTATATAATATTATATATAGTTTATAGTTACTCATTATTAATAATTTTTATTAGTTATAAAAATCAATACTAATGCTCCATATAAAATGTGATTAGATTTATGGTAATACAGTTTAAAATTATTCTGTTATAGACAAATAGTCTAGTTCTATGTATAAATAATACTATATATATGTATATTATAACAAATGTTTTAAAACTATACCTACGATTAATACTTCTAGAAAAATATTCCACTGATGCTGCATGTTTAAAATAATACAATATAGGTGTAAAATCGGAATCTTACACGGAGTCTTACACAATGTTTTCTCAACATTTGTTTTAATTTGCTGTTTAATATAGCAAGTAGGTTAATATATACATATTGTACATATTATACACAGATACACGTTGCAGGCATATATACAAGAGAAGAGCGGAACACGTAATAAATACAAACTACCCTATATCCCCCGGGAAATCTTTGGAAAGTATAATGAGAACTCAGTCAAGATTATTAAATGTTGATATGTTAAATTAAAATTAACCTATATGTATGTATACTTGAAAACAAATTATACAAAAAAACGTGTAGGTACCTACATTTTAATAATATAAATAGAATTTTTTAAACATTTATCTGTATTTTATTATAATAATATAATATGGGTAGCAGCTAATACGTATATAGAACGCTTAATTATTTTTAATCACTAAATCAGATACATAGCGGCGGCAAATAGTATACATGCAGTAGGTAGGTAATAAATTACTAGTACTATTTACCAATAAGACAAATCTAGTCAATTTATTGGTTTACGTTTCTCATATTATACATTTACACCTAGGTATGCATAATATTAATAAACAATCAAATAATAATAAGAAATATGTTTTAATTAATTAAGAGGACACCACACCCAATTAAGTTATCTCCGTTTTTCAAACATACAACAGGGAAAGTTTTCGTTCAGTAAAACCAATTTTGTGTGTTTAGCGTGAATATTTCAAATATTAAAGTAAAATTACCTATCATCAAACTTAAAATTAAGAACATTATCTGTGTTCTATAGCTGGTTTTTTATGGTACTTTAATTGTTGAATGAATTATGAGCATTTTTAAATATGCATATGACTCATGAAAAAACTAAAATACCGTAATACGCTAGAAACACCATGAACACAGATAATAAATTTAATTAAATTCTTACCTTTAAATTTGATAATAGGTCATTTTGTTCAAATTCGTAAAAGCTTAACACACAAAATTAATTAAATTACGCACTAAAATTTGCTATAATATTATGTTGCATATATTTTGTAAGATAACGGAGACAACACAATATACAGGTCGTATAACGTCTTCGTTTAATTACGAAAAAGTACCTACTTAATGTCTTTAAGTACATTAAATCATATTCACACTGGCTACCTGTCGTTAGAATATACAAGGAACGAGTATCTTATATATTAAAGAATATACATAAATACGCGTACCTATAACTAATCGGTGGAGGAAATATAATATTCTATATGCGCACACCGTCTCCGCTATACCATAATCGACAGTGCAATGTAAACACAATAATAATTAATAATATATTAGTATTCGTAACATATTGTATCGAATGCACACGGACATCGTTTATACAACGCGCATTAGATGTGTAGTCAAGTGAGCAACCGTGTCTGTTGTAAGTAGTCCCTAAATAAAATATATAATTATAAATTATATTATTACAGATTGAAAACTGTATTATCTCACCCTTGAACAGTGGCGTATACTGAAATTTTCCTGCAAAAGAAGGGATTATATTAAACAAATTTAAAAAAGTCAATACACATTTTTCTATCTGAAAATTTATGTCTATGCACTATTTTTTTTCTTTCTACAAAGATAATACAATACACAACATTTATATTACACAATTTTTACTAAAATGCGTACTGTTTACATATTATATACAATTTTAGAAAAGAGGGCACTCAAATATAACGCGTGCTTAATCAGCACATAAAATAGGCAAATATATTCATATATATATATGCATTTATAAAAATAATAAAAAGACACATCACTGCCATCAGTATCCTGCCACTATCAGGATCAGCTGGTACAAAAGTATAATAATTTAAAAAATAAAAGGAACATCAAATGCTGATGAGCGATTGTGGCCTATAGTATCGCCGGAGTATTGCATCGCTATACTGACTATATGAGTTATGCCATAGTCGCTATATGGCTTAAGATAATAATAACATTAGTATTAATAATAATAATAATTACCGTTCGGGACGTCCCGCTACAATCTATCTATCTACACAATAATAATATGTAGGTAAAAAATAATATAATTATATTATAATATGTAATATTGTATGTATAATCATATAATTTTTTATATAAAATGGATTTCTGACTGTCCCGATTGTTTCCATGGCATTAAATAATTAATAATTAATAATTATAATTATAATAATTTCTTTCGCATTAATTTATTATTATGTCCGTGGAAACAAATAATTAAAACTATTGCCATGAAAACAAATAATTAAAATTATTGCCATGGAAACAAATAATTAAAATTATTGCCATTAAAACAAATAATAAAAAACAGCGATGGATTGTATTTCCTGGATGCGCCGGGAGGCACAGGCAAAACTTTTCACGCTTCAATAAGTGAAATTATCGATCTAGCGATATAACTAGCGATCGATGAATCAACACATGCATCACATTGTCAACAAATTGAGACATAAAAGAGGTCGTCGAATTTTTAACGGGCTACGAAGGGCACGGGTTCAGCTATAGTATTATATTATATTATATATAAAATATATGTATTTTTTTTTTTAACACACAAACATTGAATTGTTTAAAGTCTTGTTTATCGGTGTTATTTGACGTGAGGAAGTTAGATAAACCATTCGAATAGTAGTTAATTTAAACCTATATTTTTCAAGACATTAAGTATTTCTGATATAGGCATTGTAAAAATTAGATAGTTTAGTTTTACTGTATTGAACATAGTAAAATAATAGAAGTAATAATTAAAGCATACTTTGGCTAATGGCTTGAATGTCGTACGAATAAGAACTTGGGTATAATATTATAGATTTATAGCCTAATGTTAAACAGGTATAATGATGGATTCTCATCGTTCCATCGTATATCATGTTTGGATTGGAACAAGAGAACTTCTCAATAGAAAAAATAAATAAACCACCAACAGTTGTCCCACCCAAAGATATTCGGACTGATCAGTCGATCATTGACCAATACATAAATGAATCATTATTATTATTATCATTTTCAATGGTAAACTGCAAAGAAATAGGTATATAAAATGCCAATTGTAAAGGATTCATTCACGTAAAATATAAAAAAAATGCTTACTATAATATTATTTATGTTTAAATCAAAATAACAATTGTTTTGATAATTTCCACAACGGTTAAATTTGCATGTATAAATAGGACCTATCAATATAAGTTTTTAACACGAATGCATCTTATTTTTTTATCAAAAAATATAACAGAATTGCTACATACCAAAAACAGTCAATTTTCCAGGGAATTATTTTAAAAAATAAATAATTTTTAATTTTTTTTATTATTATTTTTTCCGTGTTCTATGCAAAAACACATAAAAATCATTTTTTTATTTCTTTATATTAGAAATTCGTAAAATATACTATTACTATATAATAATTACAATATGCATAATAGTGTGACAGTGTAGGTTTTACCAACTGATGACGTGATAATAGTCCCGGACGAAATACTCTGAAATTCTAGTATAATTCAATAATATTATATTATGTAATGGAACAAGTTGATAATTTTACACCTTCCCGTATATAATAATACAATGTTACATTATTGTTACGTAAATATAAAATATGTTATAAACTCGTTATTATCGAACCGTCCGTAGCGTGTGTAAATCAACGTCGATTGAATTTAACCCTGGCCGGACGAATTATAAAAATATTATACTGTGTTGTACCTATGCCTAGTGGAGACAGTGGAGTGTGTGCAGTTCGACAGCTGCGGATATTGTGTTATAATATTATTACGCGTGAATGTCACAGGTTATTACTTATTATTATTTTTCGCCAATGTATACATATTACATATATTATACTCGTACACTCATAAATACTGAAATACGCACGCACCGTATAATATCGTAGGTATAAATATCATTGATTTCGTCTCCTGTTATCAATTCGCGTATGGTTTGTTTAATAAAATTATGTATGGTTATTCCCCAAACATATTGCGCACCCCCGTGTTTTCATTTAATTAAAATTCTGATTTTTGAAATTTTCAAATATATTTTCAAGTTCTTGAATTTTTTTTTTTTACTTCAAAGAGGACACTCCTGTAGTCATACAAACGAATTATTGAAATGAAAAAACCCTTTTATACTGTAAATAGTTTAGTGGATAATTTTTTTAAAAATGTTTATGTACCTAATTCAACATTTGTGTGAGTAGTTTCAACTTATTTAAATGTCTTTCAAAAAATAAAAATAATAGGTATCCATCAATATATTGCAGTAGAAAAGAGTTTCACGTTTATTTTGAAAAACATGAGTTTCTAACACCGCAGAATACTCCGTAGTAGTACAAAAATTCTTAAGAATTTAAAAAAATAGTCGATTTAAGATTTCTAAAAATAAAATGTTGAATGGCTAATATTATATAATTTAAGAAAAAAAGGGGAACATGCTAATTGTATCATCCTGTATATTATATTGTTTTTGTGATACATTTATATTTTATAATTTATAATATATATAGTATATAGTATATACATTATACTCTACAAAGCATTCAAATGTCGTTTCGTATAGTAATAATAATATGCGGCGGACGCAGTGTTTCGAATGCGCGATCGTGCAGGATATTCGTCCCGGGCCGTCATTCGCCTTCGAGGGGGCCCGCTCAGCTCATTGAATTTCCCAATGTGTGCGTCTTCGAAACCAAACGAAAAAAAAAAACAAAAAAACATCTGTGCCAATAAAAAAATGAAAAAATAAATAAATTAAAAACGCCACTCGGATCGAAAACTGAAAAAAAAACGTAGAAACCAAAAACCAGTTATAATAGTTATATTATTTTATTATTATATATTTTTATACATTATTATATACGAACGCGGTTAAACAGGGTCAGTCGAATGATGATGCACGCTGCTGCAGGAGCACGGAGTAGGGGGGTTTTCATTGTTCCAAAAACAACTGTGAACGCGCGCGCGCACACCGTTTTTTACATAAATCATGAGATCCGTTTCTATCGGTCGTCGCCGCCGCCGCCGCGATGTATTCAAATTTTGGTAACGCATGCCCGTCACGCGCGCCCGTTGTGTTCGAACTCGATGCCGCTGCGGCTTGTGCCACGATTTATATATTATATAATATGTTTAGAAAACGCCAACTCGTACATGTTACCATGTTATATAGGTAATAACAATATTATGCGCATTGTACACATGAACTTACACGAGTCGGACGAAATAGGACTTACCTATGTATAAACACGCCGCCGTTGTCGTCGTGTCGTATGTATAGAACGCGAGTGGGTAACGTCCGGAAAAACACCGAAATCTGTTCGGTTTTCTGACTTGAAATCGTGGGCCAAACCCATCCGCATATTTATTTATCATTATAAACTGCTTCGGTATTTGCCGTTCAATTATTATTAATATGCATGTCTTACGGCTCTTTTCGGTGTTGTATATAATATATATACAGCAATAATTATCGAACGGGTCATACATTTTGACATAACACACGTTATAGTGTTGGTGCGTTTCGGATTTTTTTTGTCGACGACATTTCTAAAAATACGGTTTACCGTCGATTTTCTACTTATTTCTACACTCGTATTTACGTGACGCACCGAGTATTATAGCAGAGACGTAGACTACCTACTACTGCAATAACTGCGAGTCACTATACATACGAATACGAACGAATAATTCATAGAGACAATAGTGTCTACGAATATACATCGCGTAGATACCGTGCAATAAAAACGTTGAACGTCATTAATTATGAAAACGCTCGGTAGTCATATACATACTTATATATTGTTGTATACATATATACGCGGATATGCACACACCGAACAACGTCATAAATATATTTAATGTTTGTTTTATGTGTATACAAGTATACGACGAATACATTACATCAAATATAATACGTATTTACAATAAATGTATAAACGTGTGTGCCCGTGTGCATATGATATATACATACACGTCGTGTCACTATATCTTCGTTTCCGTCGTCGCACCGAATAAAAGAAATATTTTATAACTGGACATATTCGAAATACACATATAATATTATATATATTATATCACATCGAAAATCCTAGAAATGGGTCACCCCGCGTTCGGAATGGCAAGGTCTGAACTCTTGAGCAGTAAAGAACGCGTTATATTTCATATTTTACTGATGCAGTACGCGCGTGACCCGTATCGCGGTTTGGCATTAAACTGTCGTATTTGCTATGCTCGAACGTTTTTATACGAATATAATAAATGCAATATTATGTTGAATCCTATTTGAACACGTTAAAATACAGTCGAATCACGGGATAAACCTTCCAAAAACCAAAAATTTGATATTTCGGTTCAGAAAAGTCATCGGACACTGGACCGGTTCCAAATAGACTATATACATAACTCTGTAATTTGTATACACCGTGATCTTTATATTCGCTTGACGTTTTACATTCCATTTCATATTGGATGTATATTAATATTGTATAATGCAAAACGTACATGCTACGTGATTCACAACATGCAGATCAGCTTACTATCTTTAAGACTTAATTACAACACGTATATAAATGAGCACTAATAAAAATGTGATAGTAAAAGATACAGTAAATTCAGCGAGTTGGATTTAACTAATGGAGTAATCATATTTATGATAGAGCAAATGTATTTGTTGGACTCCGCACCAGATACGTCAACAGTAAAATATTCAAATCTCCTATTAAATAAATAATAAATATATTTATAATTCAAAATTATTTTGTTCCTTAAATTATTGAAATTCAACTTATTTATTTCACATTTCTCATATTGTGTAATATGTTGACATATTTTCAACGTTATTGCATCATTTTGGTTACAAAAATAATCTGATAATATTATATCATAACATTGCTTTTTTTTTTCAAACAAGTTATCTCATCTTAATAAACTCTTAGTTATTCAAAATTATTTAACGGTATCAGATATCAATGATTGTTTTTATAGAACTTAAAATAAGTTTTAAGTGACGTCGTAAAAACAATTTTTAAGTTATGATTTCGGTTTTGGTGAATAAAGTTCTCACCTCTTCTTCGACAGCTAGTTCAATACTCAGTTGCGCCATCATTATATATAGCAATCTGTGCGTTGATGCGTGATACAAGACCTTCTATATTATAGCGAGAAAACGTTTGGCCATCCTTCTCCGGAATTCACTCGTCTTAGAAAATAATCGTACCAAAATAATATATATATATAAATGTGTGTGTATATAAGCGGAAGACGACACCCCTGAGATGTGTATATGAGTACTAAAGTCGTTACAAGACGTCACACGCAAACGCCGCACCGACACCTTTTATTATATAATATATATATATATATACGTGTGTGTGTGTGTGCTGCTGCTGCTGGATAGTAGCACCGTATCCTATTATCTTATTATGATTGTCCGGGGAGTTTAACGCGACAAGATTGGACTCGAAGAGACAGATAGAGAAGGAGCGAGTAAATAAGAGAGAGAGAGAGATGCACGCATCGAGTATTATACGAACATCCATCGCCGGCCAGGGAATAAGTCGTAAATAAGTGTCGCGCATTTTTTTTCTCTCTCTCCTTTTATCATTATTTTTTGAACCCTCCGCAGTGTACACTGCCGAGTGTATGTAGGCCCGCCGCGTAACTTTTTTCGTTTCTTTTACAGCCGCCCGCACCTCCCATCCACCGATTTAGTGTCGGTTTTAATTGGCGAACGACCGCGGCGTAACAATGGGCGTCGCGGACCCTCGCGGCGAGCCAATTTCGGTTCGCGCCCGTACACATGTATATATATTATATTATATTGTTGTACACAGAGATATACACGACTGGCGCTGGCCCCCAGACCGCAAACGGCGAATTGACGAGATTCTAAACGGCCGTTGCCAGTTTTTCTCGGCTTTTAATTGCCCGGCTGTTCTATAAAACCGCCGAGTATACATATAATATATTGTAATACGTACACGGCTCGATGGCGTATTCAACGCGGTGTTAAATTACGCAATCCGCTCGGGGGACACCGCGACGAGACGAGTTTAATACAGCCTACACGTGAGACGACGGACGTTGCAGTATTATTATTGTTGTATTATAAATAAGCGGATTCGACGGGGGTCCGGACCCCTGTGCACGTTGCAATTATTTCCGGCGTTTCTGACCGCCGCAGAGGTCAAAAAAACAAAATAAATAATAATTTTCAAAACAGTATTGTATTACATATTATAATAATATATTTATAAGTCCGTATACAAAACAGATTATAATACACTATACAGTATACATACACTCGCGTATATTACACCGTGCGCGCGCGGCGCGCAGATGATAGGAGCGACGAAAATACGATTCGGAGATATTATTATAATTATTTTACGGACGGCTGCTGTTTAAACGCGTATACGGTTTTAATACTATGCAATTTAATTTTTTTTTTTTTTGTCTACATTTTTTGTTTCGCATCATATTCGTCCCGCGTGCGGTGCAATTAGTGAAATTAAAACGTTGCGGGTAGTTCTTTGTTTCGCAATTTCCCCATCGTGACGCGCACAAACCAAAAAAAACGTGACACCGTCGCGGCTGACCGAAATATATTATGTACAAAAACCGTATAGCGAAAAAAGACCTTTATTTTTCGGTTACGCGCATAAATATAACAAGTGGCAAGACTCCAGTAGCTCCAGACGTTTGTTAATTAAGAGAAGAATTTTTTAATTCGCGTTTACACGCTCGGAGTGCTATGTACTGTGGGGTGGGTAATATACGGGAAGGGGTATCAGGTGCCGGAAAGAGTTATGTTGACAGCGACTCCGGCAAAAAAAAAAAGTGTTCCGGGGTACAGCTGTACTGCGCTGCGGCTGCAGCAGACGTAGACATTCGGGTCACTTATTTTACAGTCGTTTTTAACGTTTTTTTTTT
>VUJU01000199.1:90063-144671 GCA_009835225.1 Aphis craccivora | reverse complement strand
CTGAACACTATGATGATATTATACCGCCCCAGTCTGAAACTCATGTTGAAGGTTTGATCTGAATGCCATTTAAGGTTTCTATAAAACATTTAAATGGCATGTTCATAAAGAATGTTAAATAAAAGTTTTGTGCATGTGTATAAAATAAATGATGATTTTATACCGCCCCAGTCTAAAACTCATGTTGAAGGTTTGATCTGAATGTTTGTCATAACAAATTTTTCTCTAAATATTATTAATAATATAATTCTTATGCATGTATCGCTAAAACAAAGCTTATAGGTAATTAATATATAAATAATTAATATATAATATAAAAACAAATTAAAATTTAATATGATGATTTTATACCGCCCCAGACTGAAACTCATGTTGAAGGTTTAATCTGAGTTATTATAAATTTAAAGTTTTTTAGTTTTATTAGCTATTTTCAATTATCTATATTGAGATTAAATTTATCTAAACTGTAGACATATACAATTTTGAACATTTTATGATGACATTATACCGCCCCAGTCTGAAACTCATGTTGAAGGTTTGATCTGAATGTTTATTTCCTACACTTACCTATTGTATTTAAAACATAACCTGAATAATAATAATAATATTGTTAGTAATTTATAAAATATTAGTATAATTAATAAAGCTTAGATATTTCTAACTAATACAATGAATGAAGTATGTATGTATGTTTTGTCTCCATCTTATAAGTGTGCAAGAGCAAATTTACTTTCAGCAGTATTCATTTAGCTTTGATAGTTTAAGTATTAAAATTAATTAATTATTAAACATAAAAGTAAATAAGTACATTTTCTATGGCATTTTTTTTTATAATCTTAACATTTGGTGCAAGTACTATTGAAAAATAGATAACGTTTTTACCTTGTAAGTTTTAATATAATATAATAATTTATTATGTACTAGTAAGAAGATATCTGGTTATACACCATTTTTATTATTACATGATGACATTATACCGCCCCAGACTGAATATCATGTTGAAGGTTTGATCTGAGTAACTATTAATATTGAGTTATTTATTTTTGTGTATTAATTTATTATATTATATATTAAGTTAAGTGTATTGTACCTATATATACTATTATAGTCATTTTTGATGCAACATTTTTTTACCTCTAATAATAAGTACTAATATCTACTTATTCTACTTATATGTTGGTTTTATCAAGTATAGTTCAGTTAATATCCTTTTTTATTTCTATTGAATAATTATCATAGGTATATAAGTACTGGGGATTATATTTAAGTATTATTGTATATAGTTAGGTTAGTTATAAATATTAATTTTACATAATTCTTTCTATTCTTTTTTTTTTTTTATAAAATGTATAATATTTAGACTAGGTGCCGTTGATATAAGGTATCTGGATAAATTTAACATTACTGGGATATTGAACAATATCCATAATGTTAAATTATGTAACAAAATGTTTTGTTTGTAAATTTGGAGGTAACTGAGATCTAATATTGAACAAATTATGATGAAATCATACCGCCCCAGACTGAATATTATGTTGAAGGTTTGATCTGAATATTTGTCAATTTGAGATTTTATAAATAGCAATTGTTATGATAGTCTATGATTTGACTATGATTGTTATGCATTATATGATGATTTTATACCGCCCCAGACTGAAAGTCATGTTGAAGGTTTGATCTGATACGATTTTTAAGTTTTGTTTTTATTTTTAATATTATGTAGCAGTATAAAATAAAAAACGAGTATTAATTGCTCTTTTACTTATTTTAATATTGTCTGTATTATCCTTAACTAAATGGTATATTCAAAGTTAAATGTTGTCTGTTGAGTACCTCTAATGTATTTATTGTTATGATTGTATACCATCTCAGACTGGATGTTGAAGGTTAATCTGCATATATTTATGAGTAACTTTTTACTAACAATTATTATTATTATTAATTAAAAATTCTTAATATGGGTTTAAATGATAGTAAAATATTTTATTCTAATATTATATGTATTTATGTTGGTTTGAAGAAAATATATTTTAGTACCTATAATGTTTTACTTGTTTGACAAGCGTTGATGTTTGTATTGGACACATTGACATAATACGTTCTTATCAGTAATCACTAATATTTTTTTCTTTATTTTATACAATTTTATGTTGACATATTATTTTATTATTTGTACTTAAAATTATAACATAAGATGTAAATATATTTGATGGCTCAGAGATTCATTATTGTTTTTCGATTTTCGATTTCTTATTAGCTATTTAGTAACACGTGTATATTCTTAATTTGCTTTTTAAAGAATTTATAAAAAAAATATTAGATTAATATTTTTATCTAATTCAACAAAAAGTAATATATACAGATGAATACATGTTATATATCCTATAGTTTTATTGGTAATTACCTATAAATAAGTACATTATGAGCTTAGTTGATATGTAATTGGATTCCTATAAATCTATAGTTATTTGAAATAAATATTTTATATTAAAATTAATTGTTATATAATATATTTGTTTTATTTAATTGTTTAGAATTAACATTGGTATTATTTAATTGTTTAGAATTAACATTCGTATTGAACATGTTAACCCATCAAAATGCCGAGATGATTTCTTGAAGCGTGTCAAGGAAAACGAAGATAAAGTCGCTGATGCTAAAAAGAAGGGAATCAGAGTGTGCCTTAAACGCAAAGTAAGATTTAAAGTTAATTTTTTTAGTAAAGATTTAACATTATTAACACTAATTTAGATTATTATGATCTTAAGATTGAAAAAATAATACATTTTCATAGAATCATTCTAGTTTTTCACTAAATGACATATTACAAAGTTCTTAAGTTGCTTCAAAGATCTTGATCATTTGTTTTTAAATTAGAAATAAAAAAACATCTGAAAGACACAAAAAAAATGTACATTTGAAAATTTTTTGTGGATACTTATTTACTGAAATATTTATGAAAGCCAAAAATAATAAAAACATAACTAATAGTGGATGATAATACACTTCTGAGTACAGTTTTATTTTGGTACACAAACTTTAAATTTCAAGTATAATATCATCTATAATATTTTAGAAAATACAAGTACCTATGTAATTAGTAATTACTAAAAAAAAAATATTTTGTTTTGATAATGTAGCTATAACTAATTTTTATATTACAGTATTATACATCCATTAATATAAATTTATCAGTTACATGTATTAGGTATTTTTAGCATACATTTTATGAAAGGTGGAAATTAAAAAAATGTAATTGAAATTGTTAGTATTTTTTATGGATTTATTCAAATTTTCAATATTATTCAAATAAATTCTATATTTTTTTCTGATACAAGTAAAAAGTAGCTAATAATAAATTTATTAGTGAAATTATATCTGTTTAAATAAAGATATCTAGATTATTGATATAATTTTTGGTGTTTTCATTTTTTAGTTATAGAATTTATACAGATCACATTATTTAAAAGAAAATGTTACATTATAGTTAATAAAATAAAAACGATTTTTTTCTGTCCTTAACGATTATTTATTCAAATTATCATTATGTTTTAGGTATACCATTTATAAATTTTAGTAAACATAAACATAAACAATATTTAATTAAAAATCGCATTTTATATATTTAATTTGTTCAATTTGTTTTCAGCCTCAAGGACCACGACCCGGTCACATAGTAAGAGGAACGGATCCAATCAGTTTAGCTCCTCTACCATATGAATTCATTGCTTAATTGCTGTTTTAAATATATATGTCGATTTAAACACATTTTATCGTTTATTTTTTTCAATTATTAAATTCTTGTTTGACACTTCCTATTAATAATGTTTCGTTAGTCCATATAAACAAATCCTCCTCTCCTGAAACCATCTGAAAGGATTCCGGCATTGAAAAGCATCAGTAAGCTGCCTTCGGTTCCATTCAACTTTTATCCCTCTAGTTAAGTCCTTTCTCAGTTTCCCTACAAACCGAGATTTCCCTCGTTATCGTGTAAAATTGTTGAGATTTGTGTGGGAAACGATGTGCTATTATGCAGAATTCTTTACAAACACCAGTGTTCTAGAGTTTTGCAACATTTTTTGCTCCTTATATACTGTTTGCTGGTAAAATTTATTTAGGATTTTACGCGTTTTAATCATCTCGTGTGATTTTTTCTATTCGTATACGATTCTTGCACATTATATATAAATACATTTTTTTGTGCGGACGTAATTTAACTATTCCGTTTAAAGATCTTTTTTTGTAGCGTTAACGTTTAATTCGTCAACAAGTTTCGTTGGCTATTTGAAATTTAAATGATTCGATTTGTTTATGATTCGATTCCAAACTACAATTCGACATTTTTTTTTTTAGTATTATAATTTAAAATTATTCTACATCAATTTTTTTGAAGTTCTGTTTAAAGTTGTCAAGGAACATTAAACCATCAACATCGTACGACCCATGGATTATGTTAGATAACATATATATACGTAATAAATAGTAATATATTAGTATCTAAAGTATATCGAAGAGGAGTA
The DNA here is from genome assembly GCA_009835225.1 of Aphis craccivora. Taxonomy (NCBI): domain Eukaryota; kingdom Metazoa; phylum Arthropoda; class Insecta; order Hemiptera; family Aphididae; genus Aphis; species Aphis craccivora. The sequence goes on along the minus strand of VUJU01000199.1, from coordinate 140,151 downwards.
GTGTCTGAATATTTATGGATAGATATTTTATAAGAACTATGATTGAGATAAAAGATCTATAGAACGAAAAGTATGTATGTATACACTTGAGATTCAAATAATGGTATCGGAAACTAAAATTGTTTCGTACCTAATAATGTAAAAGTCGACAAAAACTATCATATTGAAAAGTTTATTTTATCAATTAAATTGTAGGTACTAAAAAGTATATATACCTACCTAAATTATTTCATTTGATTTGTTGAAATAGTCAAAATGTTAAATCCGCATGTTTCACGTTTTAAACGGATAATTTAAAAACAGGAGATATTGTCATTGAAATTTAAGAGTATTATCAGAGTTAATACATTTATTTAGTATTTAAATAATGTGAGCAAATTTATTTATTATTTGTTTAAGTCAGAATTTCCCAACCGGGGTGCCGCGAACTTTATTTAGGGTTTCTCGAAATTATTTGAAGTATATTTTTTATTATATTATTATTTATGCAATAATAATTAAAAATAAAAATATATAGTTAACTTTCAATGTTACAATTTCTTTTATAAATATAATATGTGTATAATGTATATGCCTACGTCTTACTACTTTTGTTTAGTAGACAATATGGATTTTTAGAAAATAATTAAGGGTGCCGTGGGTCAAAAAAGGTTGGGAAACTGGTCTAAGTATTTTAATTCCGTCAACTATATTTAGTGCTTAACGCGTGTAGGTACTTAATGTATATAAAAATATCTAATTCAATTATATTTTAATTTTATAGAATTAGTAGTTTTTACTTTTTCTAAATCACGAGTACAATTAGAAGTGAAATTTACTCGAAGTTCAGTAAATTGGTATAAACGGATAGGTAGGTACCTAATCAAATGTTAGAAATATAAAAATAATGACACTGGTATTATGTTATTAGTTAATTACCTATTTTAATCTAGATTATATTATCGTTTTATTTTTTATAAGTTTGTGTAGACAAAAAAGTATAACTATTAAATTTAAATTAAATAAGTAATAATTATTGTTGATTTTAATATAAGTAATAGGTATATATAATTTCGGCTTTTGTTTTCCAGCGTAATCGTTTATTATAATTCACAAAAGTTTAACTAAATTAAATTTAAAATTATTTTAATGAAAGATGCCGGTATTGGACTAATCATGACTTGTGCATGAAATGTTTTATTGTGTTGGTATTTGTTATGTAATTTTATTTATATATCAGAGTACATAACTAATGTTAAACATTTGATGAAAATCTCAATTGTTTTATAGTCAGTTGACAAACAACATAATTAGATTGTCGTTTATTGTTACTAAAGAAATTCAATATTTATTAATGATGTGCTGGGAGGTGGAAGTTAATCAGACTATGGCTAAGAAATACAAGAATGTGTCAAAAAAGAATAAGTGTGTTAACAAACACACTATGGTTTAAATGAGTTTGAAGTAAAACGAAGTTTTAAGTCAATTTTCTTGTTATATTACGTCTGATAAATGAGTAAGCAACAGTGCCACTTAAAACTAATTTAATTACAATGAGATACCCTCATTCCGAAAAGTTTTGAAAACATGAAACACAAAAAATGGGCTTAATATATATCTTTTATCGTCAAAATTGCTGAAAAATAAAAAATTAAGTAGAATGAAATGTAAAACAAAGATTTTATATTTCATGAAATTTTTTCCACTATAAAATAGAACAATTTTTGCCGAAATCTGAATCCTTAAAGATGATTGTTAGTTATTACACCTAACTATTTATTATATTTGCAAAACAAAGTTCATTTTGATTTGTGAGTTATCAACTTATACAGTTATATAATATTGGTACGCAAACTATCATACTAACATCGATCAGTAACCGGAAGACTAGAATTTCCTTGATCATATAATTCACGAATTTTAACATAGAATATTGACAACGTAGTTATGCAAATTTCTAGATAAAGTCGTGCGTTTGTGGATTTTTGATTTATAATTTGGTGAACGTGATTAACTGAAAATCCCTAGACTTATGAATGTGGTTAGTGGTTAAGTGGTTTTAATTGAGTATATATTAAGTTAAATCTGGTTTAAAGCTGTAGCTACCTATTTATTCTTTGTTCAGACTTTCGTTGAGTAAGTAATTTAGATAAGCTTCAATTGTGCCGATTTTGGGATTTTTTGCTTATTTTTTATGCGAATAATAATTTGTATAGTAATATTTTATTTTGGTTACTGGTCACTATACAATATACATATGTGTGTGTACCTACATAATTTTAGCTGTATTAGCATATATTTTGTGTTACAGTAAATAATTAATTTATACTTTTAAAATTTAAAATGTTTAATTTTGTTGATAATTTGTTAATTTAATATTTATTATACCTTATTGGGTACAGATTACTGATTAGTAGAGAATTATATTTGTTTTTATATTGATAAAAAAAATGCAAGTATTGATTTTAGAATAATATTATCAAAACAAAATAGTACCTTACTTATATGTATACCCTTTTTGTTTTGTTATTTGCAGAATTAGTTCAACATTAAATATTAATGAATTATACCTACTGACTTCTGACAGTTATATTGACGATACTATTTTTTTGCAAATTCTTTTTTATTAATAGGATTTAATTGGAAAATTTCAGTAGGTTTTTTTTCAGTCACCCCCTTCATTTTATCGTATTACGAGAATAATTATTGTTCATTTACTTATTCAAAAGAATCCTGTGTTTTCGTTCATTAAATTAAAAGGTCGAACTATTTATGGTTTTTTTTTTTATTTTAGATTAAAATAGGTTAGGTTAAAAAAAAAATGATAATTAAAAAACAAACATTTCTTATAACTGACTCAAATCTGTTAAATTAACCGATTATCGATTAGGTAATTTTTATGAAAAATAAACATACCTAATATATTCTATTATCCTTATTATAAGACATACATATTATGTGACCCAGGTGGAGGGAATCAACCCTCAGATCATAACTGATTAATAAATAATATCTACCTATATAAATAAATGTATTTAATTTTTTTAAATGTACTTATTATTATAATGTTAGTTAATAGCTTATAATTTATTTTTATAAATATAAAATGCGTAAAGATATATAATAACGGCAACGCTTGGGTTGTTTCGCGTTCGTGTATTTTTATTTTTATTCATTATAGTTCCTATATTACATTTAAATACTATAGATTTTTGATTTATCGTATTAAAATAGTAGGAAAAACTTGCGTAAACATTAACTCTATCCTCTATCTTATATATAGTTATATACTTAAATCTATTAGAAACCTGTGCTAACATGGTCATTTCTAGAGTTCAGTACTCCGTCACCGAATACCGATAGGCGATAACCAATGGAACGCTACAAACGCGTTAGTTCATCGTTGATTGATCGCAGACCGGTAAACTTGAGTTTTCTCAAATCCCTACGTTGCGTAGACAAAATTGTGAGTTATATATTTATTGTTGGTAAATATATATTGTTATGAAATTTCTATGTATTTGCTGTTATTTCAAGCAGCTTAATGGTTTTACGATAGAAATTCCGGATATCTTAATAGCATATTATACTTACCTATATTTTTGAATTGTACGGAGCTAATAACGTCTATGCCCATCTGTATGCAAATGCTATGCCAATTAAATATATATAGCCCTATAGGTATGAACTGATTTTAGAACTCTCTTTTGAAATAATAATTTAAAAATTGTCGCTGTAGCAGTAGGTATCACGACGACGCGTGTGGAAGTATACCTAATGTTTTTTGATCATCATATATTTACCTATATTATATTATATACATATTACATATATATATTAGGTATATATATCACTTATATTGTACCGAATAAAATCAAATACCAATAATATATAGCTATGAAGGTATACAATATATAATATATCGCAAACGAGGAATAATATATTATTATTATAATTCAAAGTGGCAAGCGGGTAGTGGTGGAGTTGGAGGTTATTGTAAGCACACACCCACGGGTTAAATCGATTACATTCTACTAACGAATCAATTTTAGTTTAATATTCCAAGCAGGTCTTTATAGAGCTTTATTGGTTTTGTTACAATGTGATATGTGTTTTGATCATTCGGTAAACGCTTTTTGCTACAATAGAGAAGTGTGAAAAAGTTTTGTATGCTGCGCAATCTCAGAGGTTGCAAATTGAACGCAGATAGTACTCGGAAAGAGATAATTTTATGAATTTCTCAGTATATTTCTGGAAAATGCCAAAAATAGAATCTAATAAACGTAACTATATTATGTGGTACCTACAAACAGCACAAATATCGTTTCCAGGTAACTTGCAAGTGCAGTGCTACACTCCCATTTTTAATTTGTATAAGAATCGAAAACCTTTTACTATATACAATTCGTTATTCGATATTGTATCTAAATAATATTTAATATATCTCTCTATTCAATAAAGCAGAGGCTAAATTAGGTAAATATATTGATTTGTATTGCACGTTTGATGTAATAAATTGTTATTTGGTGGATTCTAAATAATCCAATTGTTGTCAATTTTTTAACGTTGAAATGATACAAAAATATACTTTTCTCTTCTCAATTCCTTTGCAGATCGATTTTACTATGATTACTATTACTATATACCAACTTATTGATTTCACTCAATGGTTTACAGTTAACATTTACAAGATTATTGAGTTCGCCAACATTTTATGCAGACATATTTTGTAAAGATGTTTTTTCACATTAGTATACTAATTTCTCGTAAAATGCATGCATAAAAGAAGATAGGACGCAATAGCGAATAAATTGATTACAAAAAAAAAAAAAAAGAACACAAATAATGCATATTCGTAATACGCAGCACTAGGTATAGCAACATTTTTGATTTCGTACCTACTTTAAACAGTTTCAATCCCTAGCGTGGTTACGCATGTAGCTGACTGCGCCTACTTTAACAAAATATATGTAAAATGGCTCGCGGCGCATTTGTTGTCGATTAAAATGAGTAGTATAGCGTAGACAAATATACGAAAATTATTTCAAAGACGAGCGACAACTAATATAGATCGCGAACTTTGCAAATCGTGTACTTAATACAGTGACGTCGACGTCCTCTCTCCTGGTCTCCTCTTGTATTATACGATATAATACTGTGTGTTTATACCTAACAATAATAATATGATTTTATGGTTGTTTGACGTTGTTTGCCTTCGCTACCGAATACCCCGAACTATAGGTTGTCGGTAGTCATCGATCAGCGGTAACGAATTTTTTTTATTATTACAAAAAACTGCCATAGGTATTTGAAAAATTGTTATTTAATATTTACATTTTTACTAGCACGTCATACGCGTAAAAATAAATTGTCTTACGGGAACCTAAGCTTTTGTTTTTAAATTGTATTATATAATTCGGGCGTCGAAAAAAATCAACGACAACGCGAGACGAACGTCAAAACCCAATATAATATATATAGTTTGTACTATTATAAAGTCGTATGTTCCAGTTATTTTTTTTTTTTACAATGCCTAAAACGGTAAAAACCGTTTGACATATTAGGGTAGGATTTTACACCCATTCGCCATTAGTTATTTGATACACCCGACTCGAATGACTGATCAATGTCCAAACTGCTGCAGATAAAACGTTATTACTTATTACTATTATCATTCACAATTTTACAGTCATAAAAAATAGTTTTGTTTGTTTTGTATTATACGCGTGTAATAATACAGTTAGAAAATCTCGCGATTTTTATATTTGCGGCGTTCACGACAACACAGATCAAATTATAATGTATGGCGTCTGCGTATAGAAATTTATTGAATAAATTTCGTCCCAATATTAGTTCTAAAGTTTATAAAAATGTTAATTATTTTTCATCGTGCTTGTCATGGTAATTAACACGTTTTTCTGATAAATACTTATTAGAGATTTTCAATAATCTTTAAATTTATATTTGACTTTTTATAGTAACATTTTTAATATTTTAAATTTGAGTTGAATCTTACTAAGTATATAATAATGTGAAGAATATTAGAAAACTGTTGCAGTATTCGTTTTTCTAATAATTACAGAGATAGTCGAACGGCTTAAAACTTAATGATAGGGGATTAAACTATAATAATTTTAGGTAGACTAATTTTGTTTTTGCGGAATTGTATTATTTTATATTTTTATATATACTGTCATACAGAGATAGTTAATATGATACAATATATAATAATACCTATTATATGGGTATTACGTCTTCTTTAGCATATTAAAATTATTTCAAATTATTTGGTAAGTGTATCGATTAGTATCATTAACTATTTAAACACAGATAAACATAGCAAAACACTGTAATATATTATAATAAGATGTATTTTAATTTGTGTGTTATTTTGTATTCAACTGTTAAAATATATAATTACAGTACTTGTGGACGTTGTTCATTGCATTTCAGCATTGTTACACATAGTAAGATCCAACATATAAGGAACAAGTATGGTAGGTTGTATATATATTTATACAAAGCTCAGAGAAACTATATTATAATGTTGTCGTTTCGATATTTATAAGTAATATATTATAAACCAGAATGCGCACAATGACCGAGGTGGAATTATTGTATGACATTGCTTGTCCGCAAAATAGATCTTTCGCACAAGAAACTCAGAATCCACGCCTTTCGAATTGCAAGGGTTGTCAAAAAGGCTTTTCTCCAATAAGAAACATCGTACTATAAATACAGAGTGTAAACTCTAATCGAGAACATTCGGTGTCTTTGTGTAGGGCCCTATAACTTGAATTTTGTTTTTTAGTTGTTTGTTATGACATAAAAATAAACATTTTTATGGCTTTTGAATTTTTTAAATTTAATTTGATAGAATATAACTTTTTTCCTTAAATTGCAACTACCTGTTATTTTTTTTATGAATTTCGGTAGTTTAACCATTTTTCTATGTCTACAATAGACCGTGCTACAAAAATTTAACAAAATGTGTACGATTTTCAGTTTTTTGACCTATACTCTGAAAATAGTTATTCTTTAAACTTTCAGGCTTGCAATTTTCACCTCTATTTACTACGGTTATATTTGGTGAATTTTGGACATAGAAAGTTGGTTGAATTACTAAAATTCATTAAAAACTATAATGGTTTAAATAGGTAATTATCATTTGAGAAAAAAAAGTACTCCGAATGCGTATGTCTAACCAATTTAAAACAATTTAATATATACGTACATACATACATACATAGAAATAAAATCCCATGTACATTATTATATGTCTACTACTTGTATATACTCGTATATATAAATACAATTCACACGCACTCATGTGTATGCTAATACGTATTATTATGATATATTCACATACAGTCGTCGAGTCATAAATAAGGTTATAAATTGTAAGTTGGCTTTTTAGTTTTCAGCGCTCAGCAAATTCTATTTGTTCAACTATATACCTATATCTATATCCCGGTGGTGCAGTATTGTAAACGATATAATTTGACCAGAAGCTATCCTATATTAGGTATATGTATAGTGGGTACATAGCGATTCTTTTAACAAACACCCGTCAGAGAAAGACATTCATTGTTATATTTGACATTTTCTTTTTGTAAGTTTTATATTGCCCTTATTTATTTCACCATCGTATTTGGCAGTGAAACCTTTATGTCTATTTGATTTTGAAAATAATGTTTAGATTTTTATTCCATAGCCCGAAGTGGCCGAAACAGAATATTAATCATTTGATTGAAATATAAGAAAAAAAAAAGAACTAGGTAGGTAACGAATATGACTATATATTTGTACTTTTTTTTTCAGTATACATTTAAATATTCTCAAAGGAAATTTAAAATGTAGTTTGACATGAAAAAAATTAAAAGACTATAGAAGTTTTTAACAAACAACAAATAAATGGTGAAAAAAATAATGTACAAATGTAAGGATTGCACGTGTATTGATAAAATTTGCAAAAAGAAAATATCGACAAAAATTATAGTGGTTTCATAAATATAAATAAATAAATATAATAACTGATCATTTTTGAAATAAATGATCTACAATAATGTAATAAAATATGTATATATATTTATGTAAATTCGTATAACTGTATAAATGTACTGAATTTCAAATGTATAGTTAGTGCATGTTGAGAGCTCGGGTTTTTGTCCGTAATTAAATTTGAAACTTAATTTTCTCGATTACTTATAGTCGATGACAATTAGTTATATTTTAATTGCACACGTGTATTTTCAACTGCCAATGGCTACATTTTATTAAACGCCTGTTACGCCTTAATAATCTCTCTTAAAATATTCTTATATACTTTAGAGACTTTAAAACTTCATGTAAGAAGAAAACTTTTGAAGAAGAAAACAATTTCATTATACAATATAAGATAAAAGCAAATTCGAGTAAGAATATATATATATATATATATATATATATTATTATATTAATAAAATAAAATTACTCGAAATTACTTTTGTAATCTAAGTTTAAATAAATGAATGGATCGGGCGAAAAAATGTATAGATATATTGTACCAGATACCTATTTACGGTATCTATGTAACATATAATATAACATATATACCAGATACCTGTTATATTCTGGTTTAACCATTTAAAAGCTCTTTAGTAGCTACTTAGGTTACATAATAATTACATTTTGATTTTATGGAAGGATTAATATATGAATTTGTATATTTCTATACATTATGTATAATGTTTATTAAATAAAATTTATTTTTATGTATCTATTTCATATTTTTGACTGTACACTATGAAAATTTGCGATTTTCATTAAAAAAAAAAACCAAATGAACATGACGTGAGATACTTGGAAAATTGACTACACAACAATGTACCCAAATTGCCTACCCAAAACGCCGTGTGTGTAATTATAATATACATATTAGGCTTGACTACGGGTCGTGTTTATCATGCACGTGCACAGACTGTGAAATTTGACGAGGTGCGTGTAAAATATGTGATATAAATATTATTGCATTTATTTTTAATAACATTTTTTTCTTAGTTTTAACTTTTTTTATGAGTTATTATTTTCTGTAGGTATTCACTTCTAGTAATAATAATTTTATAATAACTAAATAAAAATAACCAAATAGAATTTTCTTAATATAAATGTTATTAAGTACCTATACTACAGGTTAGAATTTATGATATTATTAATTACTATCTACACAAAGTTTGGAATTCGTTGGGTAAGTAATAAATACTTATACTACTAAGTATATATATAATTGATATTTGCAATTTTCGATTTATCGAAAGACGATTATACTTTGGCTAATAACTTTAGCATCTATATTTACAATTAATTCTAGGTTTTCATATAATAATAGGTATATTATAATGTTGATTAACAGCTTAAATTCATATGTTGGGTGGTTTTGGGTTGGTTGGCCAACCATGTATAAGTATTGAGCATCATCTAAATAAATATACGATGATAATTAATAATTGTTATTTGTTCTTCAATTATTGTATGCATGTAGTATGTACCAACAGAAGTATGCATGGGCTGAGATTTAATTTAATTTTAAGTGGTGTAGTGAAAATCTTTCCACACAAAATGAATTCACTAATGACATAAACAAACATAATATACCTGATTGAAATTTTGCGGACTATTCTCCATTCCAATGAACGCTTATGCAGGTACATTGTATGTTTAAGGATAATTATTAAAGTATATTACAATTTTATGTTACATAAAATAATATATACACATTATGCAAGATTTACTCTATTTCTATAGTAATAATGAACAGTGTTGGGTAAATTACTTAATCGTTACTTAAAGATTAAAGTATAATGAAATTACTTTATTTTTAAATCTAAGTAACTACATTATTTCTCCTTTTATGAAAAAGCAATTAATAGGTACTACATAACAATATTAATCAAATAAATTTATTGTGTTATTGAAACTAGGTACATATTATATTATATATTGCATTGTACTGTATTATCTCATATTAAATTGGATTCGTTTTGTACTGTTTAATAAAATAAAATATTATTAATTTATAAGTTTTCATTATCGAGTTTTTAAGAGTTTTTTTTTTTTTTTGTTATTATAGGTAATACCTATTATTATAATATTACCTATTAGGTAGTAATCGTAGAATACACTTTATGCAGTTCATGAGAATTTGCTAACAACGGTGTCAAATGTGGCAGATCAATCCAGTAATCATTCAAGTATAGTATAACAAAAAAATATGTAATTATGACGAAATATGTTTGAATCTGCTAGGAGTAGTGCGCACGGGAAATAGATAAATAGGAGGAGGTTATCGTAAAGCTATAAAACATGTCTTACCGTTCATAATTTTGTTAATTTTTTTTTTACGTTATCTTTATTATTAACTCATTTATTGACGTCATATGGCGATCGATATCATGGTTAATTTTTAAATTTACGATTAGTTAATTTCTGTTATGGTGTTATAGTATTGCCTAGATACTCAGCATCGATATTTTTTAATTGTGGTTGATTTTTTTTATAATATTTCCCCAACCCAAAGGTTCACACTTTGACACTGAGTCATCCAATAAGTTTTATCTTGATGTAGTTGTTATAATGTCATATGTTATATTTCATAAGAATTATTGAGAGTACTTGAATACAAATACATGATGATAATATCACAAAACCGTTTATATAACATATTTTGTTATTAGTTTCTCATTAAAATAAAACAATTATTTTATACGTACTTCATGATAATTTATAATCATAATTCATAACGATCAGGTGTTGATTACATTTGGTTTTGAACTATACAACCCGTGGGCTGAAATATATGGATGCAATTGTGAATTGTGGGCTAAAAGTCCTTAAAATAAATAAAATCAATTTGCTCCTTATTCGCACTTCACTGTAACTTGATCAAAACCATGACTCCATAAATGTTCTGATTATTTAAATTTAAATTAATTACACTCGTAGGCAATTAATAATATTCCTAGGAGTTTATTTTGAATTAATATTGATGCAGATAAGTGCATATATAGGGTGATTTATTAAGTATAACACCCAACTTAATGTTTTAATTTAATAATACATTTATTCAAATTCTGATTTTTAGAATTTTCAATTTTTTTTTTTTACAAGAGTGGTGATATAGAGTTCTATTTTTCAAAAAAATAGCTCCCATTTGTACTGAGATATGTATTATGTTAAATTTTGATGTATCTGCCAAAAAAAAAAAAAATTCGAACGAGTAGTTTTTCAGTTATTAAAAGGTTTATTAAAGATAATAATCCTTAAAAATTACTACAAAAATATATAATAAATTAAATCGGATATAGAATTTATTATTCAAGGACCATTTTTATAAATTATAAATATTGATAGATTAATATAAATTATTGAAATGTTCAAATTATCATAATTCCCATATTTTCTAAATTCATTACTATAGACCTATTATTTTGAGTATACAAAGCTAAATAGCTTAAAAACTACTTGTTTGAATTTTGTTTTTGGTGTAACAACATTTTTCAGAGAAATTATCCGGTAAATAATTTACAGTAGAAAATGTTCATTTTAAAAACTTATGTGTGTATCTTTACAACGTTTTCTTTAATAGCACAAATATAACATCTCAAGGATTTGAAAACAATATGGTCATTAAGTATATTTTATTGTTCCAAAACTTAGATTTTGAATAACTGCATTGTCGAAAAAGCAAGTGAGGTGATCATCATTAGTGTTTTACCCTATAGTACACCATATATGTAATATATATCACTATTCGAATAAAGCTCGGCCGAATCCGAACGAGTTAAATATACGATAGGTACTAAATTAGTCTATTGACGTAGGGCGATTTTATTGCGTTACATTATAATACAAGCGCGTATTGCGTAACAAGCAATTATTAGGCGTATCAAACTATTCGCGCTGACATCAAAGTTAAACGTATTTTATTTTCTCCAGCGCGACGGTCGTGCACACACGCGCCATCATGTCCATCACACGGGTCTCTGCAGTGGTTTTATTTATAATATTATTACGGAGCAACATATATATATATATATATGTATCGTTTGAAACCACCGACGTTATGATGTAATGCGCCGCCGTTAAAGTACTATTATACATACATTTATATATATATATTGCAGTGTATACAGTGCTGCAGACGTTAGGTAACCTTTAGCGTTTCGTATTAAACTTATAGGTATACATATCATACGCCGCAGTACACGTGCGCATATAGGTACGTGCTGTGATGTATATTTGCCAGCCGACTGACGTCTAAACGCTCACTACAACAGAGCAGCAGTAATAAAATATTTTGTCGTCCTACATTCAATGACCTAAGTCTCAGATCATAATATAATACGCTGTGTGCGTGTATGCCTATATGTGTACGTATCTTTCCTCGTACACCGGATTGTGTCCAATTATATTGTTCGGTTCGCCTTAAAAATGGCACCGTTTGTACACGAAACAAAGGCACTGTCCATTATCCGCCGGTGATGGTCATTAAAACGACTGCAGTTATGACAATTTTTAGGCGGTGGGCATGACGATAGACACGATTTGATTTACTAATTATAACTACATAATACACACCCGACATCTATTATAGTACACAGTACTCTATGATCAAAGACCACATAGATTACAAAGGGACCGAGTCGTCGAGTTTCGATAATGTGTATTAAATATTAATATATGTAATGTGATTAATGGTTCGTAGTAAGAGCCATTAGGACAGACATTGGCAAAGAATTATAGCAGTTTGTAGTAGTTGCGTACATGATATATCTAATATTTATTATATTATTATATGTGAGTCAGCCGTATGTATAATGTGTGCGTATATGATAATTAGTTACCAATTTGTATTAAAATCTATTTATGATATTTTCATTTAACGGAGTGTTTGCTGAAAACTTTTCGCGTCTTTGAAACAAGTTCTAAATTTTGTCGAAACGTCTATATATGTTATATAATATACTGGCCCTGGGTCATCTCATTATGGCACACGGGCGGAGGTGCAGGAATTGATTTGCATAAATATGTTTACCGATTTTTTAAAATTAATCTGTTTTGAAAAACATGTTTTGAATAATCTGGTATTTATTGTGTTTTGTTGTTTTCTTTATGAAGTGTAGGATAATATATACTCAATGTTAACAGTAAACATACAAATATAGATACCTATGCTAGCTGGTGTATATAATATATATGAGTATATTGTCATCCGTAAGTGCGAAAAATGTTTTGTACTTTTTACTTTTTACAGTCTTTACAGAGGAAAACGGAATTGCTAATGCATATAATGCCTAGAGGTGGCACCTTTATATATGTATATATATTTATAAAGTAGGTATACTTCAAGATTTAATGCATGCTATAGTGATTAGCGATGTACACATTATATTGCAGCTAGAGGGTACTTTTTAGGAGTTTCGTTTACCATATAATCATCTAAAAAAATATAAATGGGATGTTCCATTATTAAAACACAAGACACTCATTATTTAAGAAAACATTAGTTTTAAAAATATTTTTTTTAAATATTTTTAAATAGTTATAAAAGAATATTTTTGAAAAAAAAACATTTTTACTAGGTATATTTTATCGATATCAATTATTCAGATTTTAACTATTAATTTTCATGATAAAGTTCATTTTTAATTGCATGTATTTTAAAGCAGAATATTACTTGGAGTATTTCGGTCTATAAAAAATAGATACACTTTGGACAACTTGTTTAGAAGTCATAAGCATTTAAAATTTAGATGAACGAAGTAATGGATCAACATTTTGGCGGATACATTATACCATTCCACACCACTCATCTAAATTTAACTTTTTTATCTCTAATAACTCCTAAACTTTTTAACTCATAAAATCCTCGTCTAAAATTCAACTTTTATGTACCGAAGTACTTAAAAAAATATATTTTTTTGAGATAAGAAATTAAAAATTCACTTTGTTATAAAAAAGCAAAATATTTAAAACAATTTTTTTTTATTTAAAAGCATACTTAACACAATCTAATCATTTTTTATAATAGGAAATAAACAGTTATTTAGTATAATATATAGTACTACCTAAAAATTTTTTTCTTTAATGTCATTTTTAATAATTTAAAATTGTGTAAGAAAAATCATTTATAGTTAAGTTGTAAACAGTAGTAGAAATATAATGATTTGTACATACTTGTTGTATTTAGTGAGAGCAGAATAGATTGGTATTTATATTATCTACGTCACCTGACAATATAATATTGTGTTCGCTAAGGGTCACCACGTCGCCTTCGTAGAGTACAGGATTGCAAAACTGTACAATACATTTTATAACATATTTTATACGTTGGCATTCGGGTGAATTTGTATTTATTGATATATATGCATAAATTTGTTTTATAACGAAAATATAATATTAACTCTTGTTTATGAATCTCCAATAGGTATACTACATATTAGGAAAAGCGTGTTAAAAATTAATAAATAAAGATAATAATAATGAAAAAGAAAATAGTAAATAAAATTACTTTTTAGAATTTCTTAGTTATATTTATGTTTGGCTACCGCGAGTTTTGAGCAATTCGTAGCCTTCAAATGCCATGTTTCGAATGTGAATAATAATTTCTCTCGCGCTCATTATTGTTACGGTACGTGCTTTTAGAATAATTGCTTTGAAAAAGTTTAGCACTTGGGAAATCGTTGTACAAGTTAAATTGTACAGTATCAAACGTTTTCTGAATATCGCGTAGCATGTAATTAGGATAAACTGCAAAGGACAAGCTGAGTAAAAGAAAAAGACTAAAAAAAGATTGAAGAAATGGTTTAGTTATTTTTATAATATTTCTAACTATGTCTGTATGTAAATTATAATATATAATAGCCGTTTTTTATAATACCTAATAATACTAATACTACTAATAATAAGGTAACGACATGCCTATATATATATACGGAGTGTATCACAAATCAAGCAAAATTTGATTTTTGGAATTTTTAAGTACCTACACTTAAAATATGATTATTATTTTCAATTTTTTGAAATTTTCTCTAACATTTAAGAATGTCATGCGGCCGTAAAAACTTAAATGTTAATGAAATCTGTTTTTCAAATTACAACCTCCATTTTATACATTAAACATTAAATTAATTAGTAGATAATTTTTGTAAAAATTTTGACGTATTAAAATAAAAATTAAACGAGTGGTTTTTTAGGTTTTTTAACTTTGTATACTAATGACGATATAAGTTCATGATGATGGGTTTGAAAACTAAGAGGGCCTTGGTGACTTAAAAATCTTAGTAATAAATATGAGTTTATAATACATTCTTAATACATTTATAATTTGTAAAAATATCCCAAGTAAAATAAATTAATATTCAAAATCCGATATTACGCATTTTAATTTTATATTTTTGTTGAACCATTTTTAAGGACTTTTATCTTTATTATAAACACTTTAATAAATGAAAAACTATTCATTCAAATTTAGAAATAGGTGAGTATATGATTTTTTTTTTTTTAAATTATCCACTAAATAATTTACAGAAAAAGGAGGTTTTCTGGTTTTCATTCGAAAAGTAGAAGTTTATATCACCCTAAAATACTCTTTCTAATTACTTAGTACAAAAAAATGTCGTAAAATAATAAATAAGGCATTTTGGTATATTTAAAAATTTTAACAAAAATAAAATTTTTATACGAAATAATATTGATTTTCAAAAACCATAATGTATGTTCACAGCATTTTTCGGCAGAGAGATTGTAAAAGTTTAAGGTGGTATATCGTCCCAGAATCGTCTATTTTAATAAAGTAAAAACAAAATAATTTTTGAAAAAAAAACTTTGTGTGAGGATGTAAATTTAAAAATTATCATTATGATTTTGTGTTACACTGAAAAATAGATGATGTTGTCATGTTGAGGGGTGTATACACAGAAAAAAAATATTGTAAGTGATCTTATACTTTATTCCTCCTTGAAATTTAAAAATCTCTTTGCTCAAATGTGCTCAGAACATACAAATATAATATGACACATAATACGTACACTATTCTATAGAATCTGCATAATATCAAACCAAGAGCAATTCCAGTTAACCCTCAAATTATCAGTTTTCCGCGAATTCCATACTCATGTTTAAGCAAAATTTGGCTACACCACTATACGACTATTATATTAATTAATATTATTAATACAGAGCACACGCGACTAACGACGTGAAAGCGGTTATTTGGTCGAGGACCGATCGTGGATTCTGAGAAAATTGTTGTCAACGACCGCGTTCCAAAAAACAAACTCACCAACCATGGAAAATATTACGGCTGTGTGCTATACAAATGCTGAAATGTCCAATGTGAATCACGGTCGCTGAATTTATACCGTGGTCGAAGTGACAGACATTTTTGACCAGGTGACTGCCGTTTACATAACGATGGTTAATAATATTATGTTACCTACCTTTATTTTTCGTTGGTCAGTCGAAAATATAAACAGTGATTGCCGAATATCTTTGGCACGTCGTCCATCGAGCAATTCAAATTCAGACAGTTGTCTATTATTGCCGTTCAAGAATATAATATGTGGTAATGTAATTATTAATTATACGTTGAGGGCTTCCATTAATTTAATGACGAATTTAAAATCACTGTGTTTTATGGGCTGTGATTATGTTCATCTATTATAAAATGTATTTATTTATTTATTTTTTAATTGTCTTTTCCTTATTTAATTATATAGAACTTACACAATTATTTTTTATTGTCTACAATATTTATTTTTATAATGCTGGTTGTGAAGGGAGGTTACTGGGTTAGTGGTGCAAAACCAATTAAGGGCGAAGCGAAACAATACTGAATTCGTCTTAAAACTTGGTATTTATTGTATTTACATAGTAATACACAGTAGGTACTAAATAAATTTAATATTTAAAATAATAATAGGATTTTATACAAACGTACATTACTGGTACCTAATGAATGACGACAGCGTGCATCGATGTGGAACGGTTGATGTCGATTATTGAGATACTGGCTATCTCAACCAATTTATGTGACAATAAAATAACTATTACCTATAATAAAACAATAATGCTTCAGCAAATACATCTATGTTTTAGGTTCTGACCGAAGTAAAGAATGACGTATTGATTTTACAATGGCATGTGTTAGTGTTTTTATTTTTGTATCTGAAGAAACTTTTTTTTTAATAGAAAAAATATTTTGATCATAGATATGGAGGGACATTTCAAGTAAAAAAATAGATCTAGTTGGTGACAAGAAAGGTCAAAATTGAAAACTGT
Source organism: Aphis craccivora (assembly GCA_009835225.1). Taxonomy (NCBI): domain Eukaryota; kingdom Metazoa; phylum Arthropoda; class Insecta; order Hemiptera; family Aphididae; genus Aphis; species Aphis craccivora. Next base: position 122,853 of record VUJU01000199.1, on the reverse strand, counting down.
CAGTATTTTTTTAAAATAATTTGGGGAAAAATATTTGTTTAAGTTTTATTATTATTATTAGCCGCAAAAGACGAGCATTTTCGACAAAATAAATTTTGGTTTTTTTTTTTTATCATTTAAAAATGAATTCGTTGCAATATTTGTTAAATATGATTAAAAAAAATATTTAATTTTATTATGGGAATGGTTTGTACAACAATTCACGAAAATTTAATGAGCGTAGGTAAAATTTGATGATGTAAATTAATATTTTTGTATTTTCTAACTTAAAAAGGTAGGCAAATGGGTACTGCCCTGCTGTATATAAAACATTGAGTAATGAGTGGATTACTAATTATTACTATTTTGAGTTTGTTAAATTTGAATTCAATAATATATCATAGGTATATACGAAAAATGATTTTGAGTGTAGCCGATCTGTCATCTGATATCATTAAGTATATATTTTGTGATAAATATGTATATTTTTTTTTGATAGAATTATGAAAGTCATTTGTTTTATTTTTAGTATTGTGGTAGATCAATTTAAATTTTTAAATAGATAATGATAGTATAAGTATTTGGTAAACATTTCAAGTATTTAATGTTTATCGTTTACGATTTAAACACGAAAAACCCCTTATTTTGTAAAAAACTGAATTTATTTATAAGCTAGCTGTCACCCGCCCCAAGTGTATAGTTGTTTGCAAATTGTGAGGCTGTTTCTTTATCCTATAGTTATTTCTATCCTAAAATGCTATAAAGTGTACATAGGTACCTTATACCTACGTAAAACAATAATAATTTAAGGTGTTTATAAATTCTTATACTTATAGATAATAAAAACAATTTTTTCTCACATTAATATCATTATAATATAATAATATTATAACGTCGTTAAATGAATAACAATAATAATGATTATTATTTATTAAATAACAACATTGGGCATGGCATTCTGTGGGTCTTCGTATCATACAGCCAATCAGAGAGCTACTAAATTATTAGTTATTATACTACTTTTCTATTGGTTATTAATTTATTATTATTATTATTATTATTATTATTAAATGCATGTTGACCTATCTTAATCACTCGAGTCTCAAGAATAAGATCGTCAGTCGTAGTTAGAACGTTATAATCTATACTTCAAACTTCAGGACTGTCCAAAGCACCGAGGTGTTGTCATATCTCACATATTATGTCGACAATAATAATTATTGATTCATCGTCGATTCTATATACAAATTCAGAGGTGATTTTTTGGCGATTGCTTAAAATTTTAACTCCACGTAGTGTTGTCAAGCAGTCATCCATCCATCCATTCATCCATCCATCATCCATCTATCCATCCAAGAACTAATGCTCGATGTTAATTAATTACCACAGTGATTGGACGAAAACTGGTGTACTTACTACTCAACATGGTCTGGGACCTGGGTAAGTTCCGTACAAAGTAATAATATTTAATTTGATTCACCGAGAGATCGAATAGTCCTAGTAGTACGTTGTGACTGGATTTTGACCCCTATTAAATGTAAGGTAATATTATATATTATCAATAATAAATGGTTTTTGGAAAAATAAACGAATTCTAAATCTAAATCTTAAAGCTGATCGACTATAGGATGTTCTCTAACCGCTACGTGACCGAATTGTAAATTATTTATGTAGATACTCTGGTGGCTTGGTGGCCGCTCCGAAACGATGGTTTTAAGCTATTTTTATCACGTTAATAATGGTATTTTTTTGGTTTTAATTCCAAAATCAAACATTTCCCGAAAAGCATGCAATTTGAGCTATATGCATTTAAAAATTCTAAAAACTTTGTTTAATCTACTTAGAACAATATATTTTTTACAATAATAAAATTGCTGTTTATCTACTCGAGAAAATATTGTTTTTTTGGATTTTGTATTGTTGTCGAGTATCCATTTTGTATTAAAACATTTATAAAATTTTCTGCAACTTCTATTGCTAGGTTATATTATTATATTTTATAATTTATATACACTATTACGTTTTCATAACATTAAGATTAATTTTAAGCTACTGTCTATTTATACAATGAACCTACTTACCTACATTAAGTCGGTGTATTAACTCGAAAGTTATAATAGCAATATTATAATACATTACATTAATATATACTAATATAATAGATGTAGTGTTTTCGAAAAAGATTAGTTCATAATGTTAATCAACCATAGTATCAATACCTAGTAAAATAAATTACTATAATAGTAATATAATAAAATATAAAAAGATTTTTTATTTAGTTATTATGGGTTCACTTTACAATTAAGTATAGGATAATCGATTTTTTGTTCAATAATTCATTGTAATTATAGTAAAAACTAAAGCCATTTAGTTTTTTTTTCAAATTTATAGTAAAAAAAGTGTCAAGTACGTAACAGCTTTAGTGTACAGTAGGCGTTGAGTATTGATCGTATGCATATGTTAAATTTGAATTCAATAATATATTATTGCATATGAAAAACGATTTCAACTAAATACTAAGTATTATTCACCAAAACCACATCCAAAATAATAAAATGCAAACTCAAAAGTGCCCCTGAGGGCTAAAAGTATAATTATATCGTCGAAACCAACAATTTTATAACATTAAAACTTGTTTTCACAATTTCTGCTCTCGTACAATATATAGTTAATAATACTTCGTACCAATCAGGTATATACAAGAATACTCACTACGGAGAACGATAATAATCTGAGAAGTTTGTATGTTTTCATCGAATATTGGAAACTGTTCATAATATAACGTTATGTAAGTATCTACTCGTAGTTAATAAAGAGTAAAATATGAGTATACTTACGGATTTTCCAAACGTTCAAATCGTGTTTTTAAATTCTGAACAAATCGATTAATCCATTAGTTTTACAATGATGGGTTTTTTACGTCTCTGTTATCAGTCATCCCCTTTTGGAACAGTAAAAATACTATGATATTCAACTTCAGGGCTGATTTCTAATAGAAAATAATATCTAGAAAGTATTTTTGTATATAAAACTGTACAATATAATATCTTTAAAAATATAGGCCAGAATCGTTTTTTGTACATGCAATGATTTATCATTGAAATCAAATTTAATATTTCCATTTTACAGTGACTTATTTAATGGCAATGTACTCTCGAGACCTATTATACTACAAAGCGACTTGCCATGTTTTTGATTCTGAAAGAAGGTAACCTAACACAGACAATTTTAAAAATATTCAGGCTTTTTTTGAGTTATTCATAGACAACTGAAATTTCCGATTTTTCAAAGTATTTTTTTTTAAATGTCGATAAAAAATGTTGGGTGCTTAAAAAACTTAAAAATTTAATACGTTTCTTATAAGTTGTTCTTATTTTAGTTAAAAAAAAAAAAAATCAAAAATCGTTAATCCCGATTTTTTTTTATAAGCGTTTATAGATCAAAAATTTAAGAAAAATGTCAAAATCGCAAAATTTGAAAGTAATTTTGTAGTTAAAAAATCATACAATTTTTGTGTCTATATCTAAGCTTAAAAAATTCAACACTTAGTTTTTGATCAGTTTCTTTCAAATAGCTATAAAGAAAACTTGAAACATATTTATAAGAGAAATGTTAAGTGCGTTTGAATTTTAAACCTTCACGAAATCGCGTAACAATAACAATTCATCTTCAAACGAATATAAATATTTGGTAGGTATATAATTCAAAAAAGTATAAGTCGTAGATACTTGAGAATTTCGCCAGTTCTTTAGATTGGCATTTTCTGTATATGAATTAATTTTCAAAATACTTCGCTTATTTTAATGTTATTTATAGGCATTTGAAATATTCATTTTTGTTTATTTATTTATTTTTATAAATATCGATAACATTTTTTTTGCAGTGAAAATACTTAAAAATTTAATAGAAAGTTATTCATAAGTTAGTTCAGTGATTAAAAAATTATAAGAATCACATTTTTTTTTTTTTTTTTTTTATTAGAGTTTGAAGTTCAAATATTGATAAAAATTCGTCAAAATCATGAATATTTGCAAATTATTTTGTTGGTATAACTCATAAAAATGTTTATATATATAGCTAGGAGTTGAAAATTTAATACAAGATTTTCCATAAGTTTGGCTTACAATAATTATTATAAAAGAACTTAAATTTTGGTATATTCAAGTCATTAAAAAAGAAAATTATTTCCTATAGGCTGACAAATCATACTTCTCATTGGATTCAAATTTAATACATTCATTATATAGTGACCTACTATACAGCAAAGTGTTACTCACTTGACCACTCTTTTTTTTATTATCACATCTTCCAATGTGGTTTAAATCCTCACCGAGATATCAATTGCCGGTTTAATCATAATACGATAATATGATGTTTGTATGAATTTTAATTTTTATATAAAAACAGTATGGTTTAAACTGCATATTATATAAAATTGGATTAAGTTGCGTACGTCCCAATATTATAGTGTTTATATTATTTATTTAATTTATCTGTTATTATTTTTTTTTTTTTTTATTATATACATATAGTATTATTACTATTATTATTATTATGCACCTACATACTACGACATACTTATTTATAATTGCAGCGTAATTTAAGTTCAAATTAACGATCACGTTACTAAGTTCTACGTAAAAAAAATGATTTGTCGGTTGTTTGTATTGTAATACATTCATGTATTAAATACAGTTATTTATTTTAACAGAAAGATTTATTGAATTTTGATCAATTTTTAGCGAAACTATGAATGTATTAATAGTGTATTGCCTTTATGTGCGGTTACTTTATAAATACTTCATCCTTCATATTTTTTCAACTTTGACAGTGGTTTCTGTGTAATATATTTTTTTTTTAAATTTTTTTTTATGATTTTATATAGCACATAGGTAATAAACGCAATGCTTTCATTAAAAATTAATTTAACTTTCTGTATAAGTAATACTAATTCTAGAATAAATCAGTATAATAACAATATAAATACCTATATTGCAAGATTTTATTTAGTAATATAGACAGACAGTTTTCGTTTAGAATCATTTTCGTATAATATATTAATTATCATTTTATTTATATTTAACACGTAGACTACAGGGACTTAATCATTGATGGCACAGTCGAGTATAGTTAGCTTATAGCAATTTGGAGAGTTGGAGAACAGTACATTTGTATTACATTTTCAACCAATTCTACTCAGCCAATAATTCGTAATCGACATTTATAAAAATAATCAAAAAATATATATATACCATCGAAAAACACTCAAAAAATAGGGAAATAGTTTAGAAATTTTATTGTAAAATAAAATATAATTGTATAAAAATTTAGTGAAAATTTGAAGTTCTCATATTTATGGTTATTCGTTTTCTAGTTACATTAAAAAAACAAAATCGATTTTGTCGGAAATTGAATTTGCGTAAAAATTACCCTTTTTCCTGAATTTTTATTTTTTCCCGATTATAAAAAAAAATAATAGAAATTTTAATTTTGATTTCTCTAAATTAGGAACAAACTAGATTCAATTTGATTTCAAAAACCACTAAAAAAAAAATGAAAATTGAAACATTCTATTAACTAGGTTACTTACTTATCATGTACTCATCCAGAAAATAAAAAAACACATATATCTAAAATCAATTCTATTTCATCGCTCCACTAAGAATCTAATATTTAAATTAAAATTGTATTTTCGTTTTTATTATTATTGAATATAATTATATGAAAATGTAATGTTAATGGTATTAATAGAACTTTTATGGTTTCAAGACGAAAAAAAAATAGAATAAAAATTTAAAATTAATTGAATGATAATTTTTTTATTTTTAAATATTATTTCAGGTTTTGAATACTGCAACAATAACCAAAATATATTGATTAATAATTCTTCTATTGATAATTTACTATCAGCCATTCTATACAGTAAGAATTTCGTAAATGTTCACCTGTGTTACCGAATTTACGTATTGTTGGTACTGAATTCCCTTAATCTAAATCTTGTTTTGTATATGGCATATACTTTTTTTAAGGAGCCAGCAAAACGCTTTCCTAATTTTTTTTTTTTATATTTTTGATTTAGTTTAGACGATTTCAAACGTTATTGCATACGAGTTTACGATTTTTAATTCATTTTATTTTTCTAATTTTCTGTTTTATAAAGTACATCAAAGCCAGAATGGCTTTGCGTTCAATAGTCGCACGGTGGGTAGGTCTCAATCTCTCCAATCTCTTATTAAAATACAACTCGTCTATACATTTACAAACTATCTATGTAAAATATTATTATGATTATTAAATTATTATTATGGTGGGTTCTGACTGTTCAGAAAACGAATAGCAGGGAATCTTAATACTAAATTTAAATCTCAATAGAATGCTATTTCAAACGTCAAATACATTTATACTGATATACTAATTTAATCCCTTTAAAAGTCTCAGGCATAGATATGAATATTATATTATTATTAATCATATTTGATAACGAAAAACATTTAATTTTAGTCTACATATTTACATAGTACACTATAGATTATAGATCTATTAGATCTATAAAATAGATAATTAATTATAATGAATTAAGTAAAAAAAAAAAAAATAATAATAATAATAATAATAATAAAAATAAGAAATTCATAATCTCGAGTTGGGTTGTTGGAAAAAAAACAATAGACACTTTATCAAACAGTTTGAATAAACTTCAGTAATTATAAATTAGACATACAGTTAAAGTGTTTAAACTTTAAAGTGGTAATGGTTTTGTTATAATAAAGAGTTAATACAAATATTTTACTAAGCAAACTGCAATCAAAAGTACAATAACGCCAATCTTTTCTGAATAACGCTTGATAATATTGTAACTTACGGTTGAACAGTGATGATTTACTAATATGTATATCATTTTTATATTTTTATAATTTTTTATTATATATAGATTCTTAATAACTGATTAAATTTATTATTTAAGATAATGTTAAAACATAGGATTATTTTTTAATAACTAAATACGTATATTATATCGATTACTCGTTCTGAAATTGTTTTAGAGAATATAATTGTTGTCATTATTTTCAAAACATTATCCTTTTTCGATTTTATAATATAAGTTTTGAGTAGGTACCTATAAAATTGTATTAGAAGCAGTAGTATTATATTTGCGTAAGCATGTTTTTAAGAAATTTCAATTTAATTTTGTAATTTTGTTATATACGAGTACAGCAACTTACTACATCAATGCCATTGTACGACTTGTAAAATACTTTGAATCAATTGTATTTAACTATATATTTTATATTTATTTTAAAGTTTCGTTGTATTACAGCTTATAATATGAAACATCTTTCGAAGCTCGTGACCTTATTAGGTAAGATTTAAAATATAAGTAGATGCTTACTACAAGCTACCATAATAACTGCAAACTTTAAACTAAATAACCATCTACATTTTTTTCTCTCATAACAATGCTGTATACAGTATAATATTATAAGTCAAGAGATACTGTAATCGAATTTTTTATGTGTCACATTTTTGATTATCAAATAAATATGCTTAAGTTAAAAAAGAATTTTATAAATGTGCACTTTGCATTGACATTATGTGACTAACTTCTCCGTTTTATAAATCATTGTGCCTAACAATAGAAGTAACTGAAATCAGTTAGGTACGTATACGAGAATAAGTCAATAAAATCTATCGGACCAACCACATATCAAACACTTTCTAATAATTCAAAGGATGCTTAGTGAACATTTGACATTTGAAGGTGGGATACTTTCCTTTTAACATTGGCAATTTCACTTGAACTGTTTAAATTGGTTTGATCTCGTTGAAGTATAAATGTGATCATACATTTCGTCATAGTTTGTAACATTATTCCCGTAAAAAAAGTCTTCAATAGGATTCTATTCACTTTGAATACTATAAATTATCATTTTTAATTATATATTCGTATTCTGGTTTACATTAAAAAAAACTATATATTTTGTAATAAAATTTTACGATATTTCAGCAAGCATCAAATAAAATCTTATAAAAAATAAATAAATATAATATTATATATTATTTAAAATTAACGTAAATTAATAAAAACAATAGAAGTACCTATACTAGCTTTAAATTATTTTTATAATATTTATATTTTTACCTTCTGTTTGGAAAACAATTCTTCAGAAATGGGTTCTATTGTTAAATAAAACAACTTTACTATAAAATATATAGATTATAGGCGTATACGTATTATTTAATACGAACCTACAGTGATTTACTAAACTATAATATATATTATAGATAATAAACTTAAGAATAATTAAAAATAAACTTGATTAATTTGTAATTTTGAAAAACTTGATTACAGTAAAGTTTGATTGAATATAATAATGAAATGGTACTATGAATTATTTAATTTACTGTAAAATATTAATAATACGAAGTAAATAAATGGCGCTCGATTTAAAAATAACGTTAGTAGATCAAAAGGATACTTAAAATAATAGGCAATTTTTACTTACTTTTAATGAGATAACAAAATAATTTATATAAATTCGTGAACTTATATAAAATATCGTATTCGTTTATATATTTCAATATCGTATTATGCATAGGTACTATATTTGATATTTAGTAATCATTAAACTACTGTATTGTTGTCTTTGTAGTTAGGACTTTTTATTCTCAAGAATATGAATTCCAGATTGCATAGTAATTAGTTCATTCTTGTGGGCTAATAGTTGGGTTCTTAAAGATTTAATGATCTCTTAGATTATTTAACATTAGCTCACTGTTGATTCATTACATTTTTAGTAATTCTTCATGTAACTCGTCATTAGTAAAATTATTTAAACATATTGAAAGATATTTGTGCAAGGTCCAATAGACCAGCCTCTGGAAAGTTAACAACTCCACAAGTTAGTAGTTGTTTTGAAAATTCAAGTATATATATTCGAATATTATATCATTCTATATTCAATTGTATTTTACCTATTCCCAGTTTATAATCAGCAATTAGCAAGACAAGTAGTATAGATAATAGCTTAACCTCCTCCCCAATATAGTGAATTCATTAAAATTCATAAAATTGACATATATTTTCTTTTAACGCATTCCTTGTATACACTATACCTACAGTAATATATTATGTAAATAATCTTAAGTACCTATTATATATTATGACTAGAGTCACCTGTTGAACTTCACGCTCTGATTGGAAATAAAATACTCGTATGTCAATCGACACTCAGTAGTCTCCAAATATTTCATGTAAATGATTGGTTAAAATAAAATGCTCGTCGTGTGTAAAGTATATACAGAATTAAATTTATGTATATTCCAGATAATTTTTTTTTGGCTTTAAGTTCGTAAATTAATTTATAATGTACTAATTCAATATTTTATATGCTAACTTTTAAGTTAATGATAAATGAATAGTTGCAGCTATAACTTACGTTTCTAAAAAATGTAAACGATTTTCTTCCATAAGTACTGTGTAGTGAAAACTACACTTATTTTTTTTGAGCTTTAGATTTGATATGTTGGTTCATTTAAAAAAAAGTATATTCAGTTATTCTTTTATGTTAAAAGAATAGAATGTCTATTGTAGGTATAGTTCGTGTTCTTAATTTCACGTGCAATTATATCTACTATAATATATATCTATTCTTTTTTTCTACAAAAACAAATCGTTTATTAATTTATCATTATTATATACAAAACTATTTGCCTTTGTTGTTTTTTAAGTTATAAATATATATAGTAAATGTACATAATATATATATATATGAAGCATAAACTATCTAGTATAACTTGGGTCAAATCTTTATGAACGGTTTTTTATTATTTTAATTGTAGGTATATGTTTTTATATTAGCGATAGTTTTTGAATTTGTTTTGATTTTTTATGTCACGAAAACTATAAATTACAAAATATTAAACATACATTTTTTCTTTAATAATAAAGTAATATTAAATTATGATGAAACTTTTTTAAATTACGATGAAATAGGTTGCTTCGAAGTAATATTAAAATAATGGTTTTCCGTTTATATTTTTATAATACGTATCAAACTATAGCAAATAGCAATACATAATATATTATATAAAATATAATATATTGGTTATGTTGACTATTTTTTTTTTTTTACTGATATATTTTTGATTAAAGTTTTTTTTTATACTTGAAAAAGTTTGTATGATTGTGTTCAGCATGTTCGCCTACGGCTTCTTTACAGTATGAAACGTTTAAAGGTGACAAGTGACAACCACATAGTATTATTGCAGTTTCAATTGTTACAGACTGTACTGCTTGAGAAGCATGTGATGAATTAAAAAATAATGAGTTTTAGTGGACGTGATTGCCGGTTGGGTACATATGTAACGGTTTAGGTAGACAGATCATTCATTGTAATGCATTATGCGGATATTGTATATACAATGCCTGAGATATTTGGGTAAAGTAAATACTAAATATTTAATAGCCGTATAGACTAGTCATTATATACCTGATCTAACGTTACTCTTTATTAGTATTGTCATTAATAGATAATTAGGAATTTTCACAACGAAAGCCTCATAGCTTTTCACCGTCCACCGATAAAGATTAATTTATATTGCAATCAGTGGCGTATTTAAGATTTAGCTGCCCTGAGTACCCATTTTTTTTTTTACAACTATATACAAATCAGTTTAAAAATAAAATCTTTCAGTTAAATTTACTGCCTCCCAAAAAAGTACTGCCCGGGGCAATTGCCCCCCCTTGACTCCCCTTAAATATGCCACTGATTGCAATTAATAATTATTATTATCTTGTGATTTTATGCTGCCATATTTATCACAGCCTACAGTATAGATATACATACTGCCGTTAGTTAGTGCCATCCAATGCCGTGTTAAGGCTAATCGCTAATACTAATTGTGCGTGTTATTTTAAAATGGAAAATAAATTTATTGACCGTTTAAATAATATTTTAGATGCTAAAAAACGTATCAATGCATAATTGTTTAACTTAAATATGATGAACTTATATAAAATTTAAAATATAATTAAAATCGAGAAACAAACGAAAATAAATTAGTTTATAAAGTAATAGCATTTTATGTTTTAATATTCATTTAAAATATAAATAAATCAAACATTCTTATTTTTTTTTTTTGCTAATAAAATCTGTTAATAACATAAAATAAAAATATAAATGTCAATAATTTATGCATTATGATCACTTGGCACTTTCAATACTGATTATTGTATATAATGCTTGGTGTATGCGACTAAGTATTTACACTAATTTAATAACTCAGCATTGTTAACATTTGCTCTGTCAGTGTTTACAATTACCATTTAACCATCTGGACCGTAACATATATATTAAGATGTGTGTAGTGTGTGTGTGTGTGTGTATGTGTGTGTGTGTGTGTGTATGTGTATATGTTTGAGGACTAGTGATTATACAATTCAGTGTTGGAATATAATTATTGTTATATTATTTTTTTTTTAAGGTTTGAGTTTAATATTTTGCTTAAAGAAACATATTGCTATACCAATTATTTTAAATATTTTCCTAGAATGCTAGTTTATTAACGCTTTAATTTTTAGATTCTGAACGAATGTTTAATTTGTTTATACATCTTGTCTGTATGTATTTATTTTAGTTTGTTCAAAAATATATAAAATATGTTCCTGAAGATTATTAATTAAAATTGCAATGAGAATATGTTAACTAATTGACAGAAATATTAGATTTCGCTATTAGATGATTACTTTAGTTCACAGATTACTACACAAAATATTTTAGTTAAAATTAAATTTAATCCTATATTTTATCACTCAGTATATTATCATATAATATTTTACATTTTAGATTCTGAGTGGAGCGATGAATGTATTGATTTTACAATGTTGTGTGTTTTTTTTTTTTTTTGTGTCTGTGTACACGATAACGTGTCGAAATAATGCTTCGATTTCAAACTTTGGGAGTGGTTTCCAATAGCAAAATGAATCTAGTTGGTGCATTGGAGAGGTCATTTTTTGAAATTCTCAATATTTTTCAAAAACGCCGGGAAAAATCACAAAAAATTAAGGAAAAACGGGAATTTTTACGCAAAACCAGTTTTCGACCGAATTGATTTTTTTTTATATGGTTGTAATTCAAAAACCAATCACTGAAAATACTTGAAAATTCTATCAAATTTTTATATTAGTGTTATCTATTTACAATTAAATTTTCAAAAATTGTTGAATTTTTTTGAGTTATTTATAGATCACTGAAATTTTCGATTTTTTTGAGAAATTTTTTTTAAAAGTAGAAAAAAAATTTTGGATGATCAAAAAGTTTTGAAAATTTAATACAAGGTTCCTTATGAGTTGTTTTTATTGTAGCTAAAAAAAATTAAAAACGTTAATCACAATTATTTTTTATAAGCGTTTATAGTTCAAATTTGTACGAAATCGGTCGAAAACGCGAAAATTCGCAAGTAATTTTGAAGTTGAAAAATCATAAAATTTTTTGTATTTATAACTAAGAATTAAAAATACAACACTAAGTTTTCCTTCAAGTATCTATAGAGAAAACTCGAAGCATCATTATAGGGAAATATTATGAGCGTTTGAATTTTAAATTTTTACTAAATAGCGTAACGATAACGATTTATCCTCAAACGATTTTAAATATTTGTTATTATTCAAAAAGTATAAGTCGTAGATACTTGAAAATTTCACTAGTTATTTAAATTGGCATTTTCTTTACAAGATTTACTTTTCGAAATATTTTGACACTGAAAAATTTTTTTGGCCCAATCAAAATACTTGAACATTTTATACAAAGTTACTCATAGGTTATTCTTATTGTTATTAAAAAATTAGAAGAATACATAGGCACAATTTTTTTTTATTAACATTTGAAGTTCAAATATTGACAATAATTTGTTAAATTCCTGAATATTTGCAAATTATTTTGTAGGTATAATTCATACAATTTTTTTATAAGTAGCTAAGAGTTGAAAATTTAATACAGGTTTTTCATAAGTTTAGCATATAATAATTATAAAAGAACTTAAATTCTGGTATATTTAAGACATTAAAACATAAACCACCTTTTTTACCAACCATTCGAAATTATATTCTAGGCTGACAAATCATCTCCGTTCAGAATCGTTTTTCGTATAAAATGATACCTATCATTGGATTCAAATTTAACACTCCTATACTATATAATAATGATCCATACGGCACCTAATGTACAGCAGAGCGGTGCCCACTTATCTACTTTTTGAATAAAAAATTTAAAAATTTAATTCAGTAACATGTTAAATGTATGAAATATAGAATTATTTTCTATTTGTATTATTAATTTAGTAGTATTTGCATGAATATACCAAATATTATAGATGCTATACGTATTTCATTATTACGGTAATTAGATAATCATTTTGAAACTTGACTGTAAAGAATGGTAACTTTATAAAATTACCTATATAATTATTTAAAGTTTAAAGCCGATTAGAAATACCTTTCTTGCATCATCTTTTCGATAACTAATCTATTTATAAAGTTTTATTCGCAAAATCTAACGAAAAACCGGCATCAAAATAATTAAAATATATTTAGTATTTATAAAAAAAATCTATCAGCTACTAAATTCATAGTTACCTAAATTAAAATATTGCAAATAAATTAAAAATAACACTATGAATAATTTACTATACTATGCAATTTCATTTTTTCACAAAAATAAAAAAAATAATTCAATAAAATAAAACACACAGATTATAGAGTATAACTTATTAGTTATTAGTTATGTTGACACATTTTTTTTATTATTTATTACTAAATAAATGTATTGATTTTTTAACATCTAACTTGTATTCATATAATATAAAGTATGTCATTGATGATCAAATAATAATAAAACACAATACAAATATGATCAACTAATTTTTTATAACATTTTTTTTTTCCATTAAACAAAAAATTGCAAGTAATAAATTTTACCAATGCTTAATACTGGAATCACCAATCGCTCTTAATTGTGCTCATAATTCCTATCATAACATAGTTTACCTAATTAAAAAAACTTAATGGGAGACCAAAATTAATGGTTTATAAACAATGTGAAAAATATTTCATTAAGCACCAACACTTTACAATGTAAAGCAATTAAGGACAAATTTTGTAGATATGTACGAGTATTAACAGAAAAATAAAGTAGTGTTAGAATGTATTCAATTTATTCGTTTTTATTAAAACAGAGAAAGTTTAGGTAATAATACTACGGTTGAATAAACTGAATTTATGTTTTTCTTAAATTAATTGTTTTAATAATATGAAAATACCTATTATATTGTTAAATTAAAATGTGTTTTACTAAAAACTATAAATACAAATAAATGGTACATTCATTACAAACATATACATTTAATTTTTACTGATTTGATGTAACTGTTTGTCCATATAGGGCATAGGTACATATATTGATTATAAATACTAATATTTATAATCAATGGTACATATTATATTTTATGATACCTACTTCAAATTTTTTTAAATAATTTTTTCATATGCTTTAAATGTTATATTATTGTTTTTAAGGTGAATTTTATCTTAAATATTTAATTCTTTCCAATAAAAACAAAATCGTTTTTTTTTTTATTAAAATTATCTTTTTTCGTTTAAATTAATTTATATTCAGACAACGTTTCTTGGGACGTTTACGATAACACGAAAAACATAATAAGTTATAATCTAATAATCCTATATTAACATCATTAATAGAAAATAATATTGATATGTTTATTTAGGTTAGGTATGACATACGATATTATTATAAATATAATAAAATCAAAATAATATCTTTTTAAAATAGTATACGAATACTTATAATATAATTTAATTATAATAATATAATATATTATAAATACATGGACGTGGATGCTCCAGGACATGAGTACAAATTATTAATATAGTTTTTTTTTCTTAAAAATAATGCGTGTATACGTTTTAGATTCTGAGCAGAGATGTATTGATTTTACAATAATGTATTTTTATTTATTTTTATGGCTGTCATCATCTCTTGAAGCACGAAAAGTTCTTAGATTTTCAATTTTGAGGGCTATTTCCGGTAGTCAATTGATTCTAGTCGGTAGGTACTTGGTATTTTCAAGGTAGTTAAAACTCAATATTTTCCGTGTTTTTCTTTGTAATAAAGAAAAACTAAAAGAAGTATGAGAATTTTTATCAGTTTTCGATTAAATAGATTTTTTATTTTTGTGATAATTCAAAAATTAATGACAGCAGAGTCTTGATATTTTCATCAAACGATATTATAATTTATTAGGAATAATTGTTCTAGTTTGTATTATTTTTTTTGTGTTAACAAAAGTTTTTGTTGTTATTCAATAAACGTTAACTGTAGAAATTTTAAATATTCTACTATTACTTATTATTATGTATTTATGTTAACATTTTCTATACAATTTATACAATTTTAATTTTAATATCGTAAATTTGAAAATTTAATACAGGGTTTCAAAAAAGTGTTCTTAAAAAAGTCATGAATTTCAAAAAATGCATAATATGCACAATCTTTTTGTAGATATTTTAAGTTAAAATTTCAAAAAAATTTAATATTTAATTGAAAACCAACAATTTCAGTTTTTTTTTTTTTATATAAAAAGTGAATAAGCTTATATAATATAAACAAAGCCTGTATTATATTTAATTTAAATGTATGATATATAATAATATTATTTTACGGTTATAAAAAGGTTCTTGGTATTAATAAATTAAAATTGGGAAATATTTTGAAGTTTTTATTGTTTGTACAAAATAATAAATACGTAATGGTGAATAGTCCATATGAACAATATTTTTTGAATTACAATACTTTATATTTATTACAATTTTAGTTATTATTTAAGCACTAAATAAAAATTATAAATGTATTTAATTTTAATTACAAAAAAATTTGAAAATTAATACATACCTAGGTAACTATATTTAAACATAAAATTACATTATGCTTATCAGTTTTGTAGGTTTTTTTGTAAATAAAAAAATTGTAAATAATTTTATCATATTAAAGAAACCAATATCTAATGACAAATTGATCAAAAAATCTTATATTTTTTCTAAAACAATGAAATATTTCATTATTTTATACTTCATAAAATTGTTAAAATACTAGGAATTTATAGTATTAAATTTACAAGCGTTAGGTTAACCTGTACACAAACTTTTATCAACAGTATTCATAAAAAAAAAAAAATGTTATTCTTTTATATTAAATAATATCATTTCAATATTTGGTTTAAATATATTTTGTGTGATTGAGAACGTAGCATAGCGGTTTTTAGACGTATAATAATATACGGAGTGTAATTAAAATAATTCAAAATAACTGATCAAAATATTGTTCTCGGGCAATAAGTCGCAAATTTCCGTGTTTAAATATTTGATGCTGAACAAGTTACTGAGTTCAAAATCCGATGGTATTCTGTTTGTAACTTTGTATAGATACACCGCAATGCTAATAAGTTACTCGTATTAAGTCAATCCAATTTGAATATTTACAAATGCATCGATTTAAGTTTATTCAAATAATATTCGCACCACTATAACGTACAAATTTTACTTAGTGTTGGAATAAAATTTCACTAAAAGTATGTTGTTACCCATATTATCCGTTTACACTTTACATTTATATTTCATGTAGGTACTTTATTGATGTTGATTTTCAACCTGAATTAGTACTCTCAGTTGGGATATTTGTTTTTATCCATTATATAATTCAATATAAAGGTATATATTTGCAATTCTTTCAAATTGTTATTCCCAAGTTCCCGATATCTATGATTAAAATATCAAACTACCAAATCAATATAATTTTAATTTCTTAATGACTATAATGCAATTAATACAAATTGTATTTATAATAATAATATATCTATTTACTTGTGTAATTTTATTATATAATGTAATAAATCAGATGATATTAGGCAATTAAATTAATATTTTTGAACTTGAATAGCCAACTAAACATAATAATAAATGTATTTATTTCGGTTAAATCGTATTATTCTAAACATTGATAAAAAAAAATTAGGTACCTATATAAAAATGTACCACAATTCAAAAGTTACTATAATCCGTTGCTCACTTTCTGTTAACATGCTAAGTGTGTTATTGTGTTATTTATTTTTTTGTTTACATAATACTCAGTTGTCGTTGTAACATGTTTTTAATAATTTCATTGACAATGGGTTTGTTGTTGTATAGTATCTAATATTACAATTAAAGAAATTAAATGTATAAAGTATTTGAAAAGTAAAGTGTTATCTTCGAGTAATAATGAAATAAGTAACATGAGATGAGATGTACGAACATAAAATACGACGTTGTTTGTGTAGGAAATGTAAAAAAAAACATCAAGAAAAGGGAAAAAATAGGATTCAGATGGAAAAATAAAAGTAATAACATCTTTGAGATGTACTAAAAAAGGCTGTCAAACTTATCGATCTTGCGCACTAACAACAATTTTTTCTCATTTACTAATCTCAATGCTAAATGTCATAGTAATTTTTCGCTTACCGAAATAGTTGAATAGATTTGATATTGGAGTTATCTCATTCCAGATAGAAAAATAACTACATGGATACTTGGGCTGGTCGTAGTACCCTTCCGGTGGTAGTTAGTTTAATCTATGATGAAATGTTACTGTCTATAAATTTTCAAAAGAAATAAAATGAGAGGTATTTTATTAATATGCACTATAAATAATTGTTTCTAGCTCGAGCCGACTATGTATACATGTTTGAAATGAAATAAAATTAATTTCGAGTTTCCTAATAAATGATGTTTTGTTTCTAAATAAGAATTTCAAACAATATTAACAATAACCATTAAGTAGATCACAAATCTTATTTCAGGAGTTTCTAATGTGAAACTCCTACTCGATGTTTTCTTTTCCATCTACTCACTTCTTATACTACTATTCATTTATTATTGTACCATGCGTAGATTTTTACATTTACATATAAATAAATTATTTAAAAAAAATAAAAAATAAAGATTACAACCTGTAACAACAGTACCACAATTTTTCCATGTAATTGTTTCGTTGATTTTTCCAACTAAGTTTTTTTTCAGATTAAAATGATTATCTTGAGTCTACATTTTTTTTTATGTACAGGTACAGTTCATATCATAATATTTCCATTTTGATTGTAATAACAGTAGGTACTGCACGTCTTACACCTAGTCTTGCTCTTGATCCGCTATAAGAGTTAGTCTTAACATGTTTTTGACTAGGAGTTTTTGAATTTTACTTGGAATGTTTTATCGTTGAGTAACGACTGTATGATACAAAGTCAGAAATTTACCGTTTGATGCTTAACTGTTTTAGAATGTAGGGAATTTACATATCATAGTTACGTAGTATACTTTTTACAGACATCGAATGTTATACTCATGTTCTAGAAGTGAGTTGTTTTAATTATGTAAAAAAATTTTAAGCAGAAAAATAATGTGCATTTCTTATTTTGTTATAATTTTTTAAAAACTTTATTGCAGTTTTTCAGTTGAGTTAGTCATTTTTTTTTTTCAGGAAATTTTTCATGAATATTATGAAGGAATATTCATTTTACATAATTCTATCAAGTATTAAAAAGGTAAAATTTTTTCATTGGAATAGAATTTATAGAGTAAGTTGACCTAGACTTATTCATGTTTATGCTTATAGTATGTTATGAAATACAGTACTTATAGATATATTAAGTTTCTATAGCTTAAAATTATTAATAGAAAATTTTGTAAGAAAAAAGATATTTCTGTCAGAAAATTTTATTTTATTTTAATGAAAGTTTTGTTGGAGATAATATAATAAATATAAGATGTCTGTCTTATTATTATTTTTTTTTTATTTTAAACCCAATTCATTATTTGAACATTTTCCATAATTAAGGTAGCAAAATCTTCGGGTTCCTGTTTAGTATCATATAATGTTCATTTACAATATTTAAACTAATTTTAGCAGAAACCAGTGCAGATTGTTTGTATAGAGTATAGACGATAAGATGCGTAACCACTTATTTTTAAAGCTAAGT
Organism: Aphis craccivora; assembly: GCA_009835225.1. Lineage (NCBI taxonomy): Eukaryota > Metazoa > Arthropoda > Insecta > Hemiptera > Aphididae > Aphis > Aphis craccivora. The sequence continues at coordinate 103,791 of VUJU01000199.1, read as the reverse complement.
AAATTAATCAAATCCATAGACATTAACAAAATAATAATACTGTAGGTAATTAAATATTTTAACACAATTAAATTAAACAATGAATAAATAAATAAAGTGGCTGTTACACTGTTCAAATTTAATTCAGAATTTAATTGCAGTTCCATTTTAATATATTATGTTGTTATTTGTTATTGTGTTATTTACACTACGGTAGATTATAAAGAATATTATCTACCATGATTTACACTTGTAAATTCAAATTGTATTTTCTACACTTATACACTGTAAAACACTGTTTGTTGTATAGGTACAAAATATATAGATTAAAAAACGTAATTAAAAAATACTGTGTAGAAACTGACAATGGCTGTAAACAAAATATTATACGAAAACTAAAAAAAAAATCATTGCTAAACCTATATTATGAAATATACGAGTATTATTTACGAGTATACTACTACATGATGGGTTTTAAATGTTTAGTTTTATTTTAATATTTATTCGCATTTTCATGATTAGCTTAATTTAAAATGTTTATATTTTTATTTTAGAAGCTAACCCCTAAATATTATAAAATTATAATCCTATTATTTATTTATTTATTTTTTTTAGATATTTTATCATTAAATGTTCCACGAGAATATCTATTACATCATCGATCAATAATTTAAATTATAATAAATTCAAATAGTTTGTTTACTCGTATATTATGTATAGAACCTTATTGGTACCTATATTTTGTGTTACCTTATTGGTATTGTAGTTTAGGTTGGTACGTATTTATTTAAAATCGTTTATTTGATTTTAGTATTTAGTATGTACCATATACAACTGTATTTTACTATTTTTTTCTCACCAACATATTTAAATTAATAATACATTAAATATTATTATTATATAAAATTACTATGATTTATTAAATATCTATGTGCAAGATACATTCGTTTTTCCTCATATAATTAATCATTTTAAACATTAAAATGAATTACATTATGATAAATTACTATTATTATTAAAAATCGTATATTTTAATTCAATTAAAATCATATATGTATTACTAATTGCGCTTATTTTAGCTACAATTTTATGGTTATAAATTATGTGAATAATATTACTAACTGATATTACAATTTGTATTTAAGATCCAATCAGAGTTATAAGTTAGTAAGTGATGCAGCATGCTTCTTTTAAAATTATTTTGCTATCACAAAGTGTTTTTAGTGTTTTTTAAACATGAATCCACATCATTGATCATTGTGTAAAATAACAGTTTTCTCACTATACTTAAAAAAAATAAAGATAAATGTTTTTATATTTAAACTTAAATATGTTATTCATTATACTAAAAGGTTTAGACTTTAAGATTCTGAACGGAGTGATGAATGTGTTGATTTTACAATGATGTGTGTTGTTTTTTTTTTTTTTTTGTTTGTATATTTGATAACTTGTCAAAATAATGCTTCAATTTTATAAGAAATTCAAAGGTGGTTTTCGATCGCAAATTGAATACTATGGAAGTCAAAAGTAAAAAATTTTTAGTAGTTTTCAAAAAAATAAGGAAAAACTACTAAAAAGTGACAACAATACGTAAGTTTTTATACAAAACCAGTTTTTGACAAAATTGATTTTTTAATATTGTTGTAACTTAAAAACCAATCACTGTAAATATTAGAAATTTTCACCAAATATTTATATTAGCGTTGCTTACACACAGCTAAATTTTCAAATTATTCTGGTTTATTTTGAGCTAATTTAAAATAGCTGAAAATTTCGAAATTCTAAGTATTTTTTTTTTAAATGTCTACAAAAAAAAATAAGATACTCAAAAAGACTAAAAATTAATACAGGGTTTCTTTTTCTTATATGTAGTTCTTATTTTAGTTAAAAGAAATTAAAAAATCACAATTTTTTTTATAATCGTTAGCTAGGTAAGTTCAACTTATTATGGAATATGTCAAAATCATGAAAATGTGCAAGTAATTAATTCTAAAAAATTTTAGTATTTATATCTTAAATTAAAATATTCAACACAAAGTTTTCTATAAGTTTTCCTTCAAATAAATATAGTCGTTATAAAAAAAAATGTGATGAGCGTCTGAATTTTGTTTTTTTACAAAATCGCGTAACGATAACGAATTTATCTTCAAACGTTTTTATATATTTATTATTATTTAAAAAGTATAAGTCATAAATACTTCAAACTTTCGCTAGTTATTAAGATTGGCATTTTTTTTAAAATAATTTAATTTTCAAAATATTTTGCTTATTTTAGGGTTTATAGATTTATAATAGATATTTCAAATATTTGTTTTTTTTTTTTTAATTTTTTGTTCTTTAAATGTCCAAAACATTTTGGCTTAGTCAAAATACTTAAAAATTAAACAAAATGTTCTTTATTAGTAAGTCTTATAGTGATTCAAAAAATAAAAATACATAGGCACAATTTTTCAGCTGTTTAAATTCAAATATTAATAAAATTCGTCAAAATCACAAATATTTGCAAATAATTTTGTAGTAAAAATGTATTAAAATCTTTTTATTTACAGCTAAGGATCAAAAGTTTGATATAGAATTCCTCTGAAGATTTTCTAACTGTCATGTCACTAAATGACTGTCGAAATTTTATAATACTACGTAACTATAAAATCAAAAATTGACACTATTAATTATAGTAAAATGAATTTAAGACTACACTTTATACCTTTAATAAAAAAAAAAAAACTAATATAAATTTTCCAAAAACATTATGTATTAAAGTTAACATCATGAATATTATTTACGTAATGGTTTTAAAATATACCTGTGTAACATTTATAGAAATGCTTGTTTTGAATTTATTTTCCGTGATTAAAAATGACATTTTTACATAACCTGAATGTTATTTAATATTCTAATTTTTTTATTGGAATTCAATTACATGAAATGCGTGTAACGTTTTTATAACTATATTATAGCAAAAAATCGGTATGGCTCATGCGCATATGTAGATATAGACATAGTTCATAACTAATAACCATTTATTAAATAAAATATAATTTAAAATAGTTTGGTACTGAAAAAAAATATTTTTGTACATTTACTTAGTATAAGATAATTCCATTATCTAAGTCTTGAATAATATGGTAGGCAAATTGGTGATACTAAAATTGATATTTTTAAAAAAAATTGTTTAATAATTGTTCAACATAAATAAGCTTTAAAAGTATATTATATTATCACCTTGAGCTAGTAAGTAATAAATTAATATATTTAAACAATGTTAAAAATTAATAATAATTATGTAATTAATTTATGTTGAGTTATTTGATAATATAGGTTATAACAAAGACTATTTTAAAATTAAGGAAGATGACAGGTAAAAATTCAGAACATGAAAACGATATAATAATTGTAGGAGAAGCTTAAGATAACACACACGTATTAGAAAAATAGCTTATTAAATAACTAATAAATACTGGGAAAATGATTGAACTAACAACTAACGGACAAAATACAACATATTTAATTATATCCTGAAAGGATATTTAAATATTTTTTAAATCGATTAGAAAAAGTTTTGAAGAAAGAAAGAACCCTTGTTGTATGTACTTTTTTTTTAAGAATTTTAAATTGCACCATAGTTATAAATTACCCATCTATTTTCATTATTTAGAAGTATAAGTCACACATAAACAAATAATTTTGTCGTAAGAAAGGGAATTAAAAATACTTATCTTTATGAAACTACTTCCAATTTTATAGGAGAGATAGTACCTAGTATAATATACCACTATACTGGTATTTCGAATTACTTTGTGGTCGGTGATTCTGAAATTATTTTATGTAAATTTGAAAATAGGTGTGCATTTAAAATTTAAATGCAAATAAAATGTCTTGGAAAGCTGTATTATTTTATACAGATTATATTTTATGACTTAATCATATACAGGGCGATTGATTAAGCGTAAAACACTCATTATCTCAAAAAGTATTCATGTTTTTGAAAATATTTTTTTTACATAGTTTAAAATTGTTAAAAAGCAACGTTTTTATAAAAAAATTATATTTTTAAATATTTTTTATCCTTATAATTTTTTAAGTTTTTTACTTTTTTGAATGACAACATAGATTTTTAATTTCATATTCCAAAGCAGAATAATTTTCTGAGTATTTCGAGACATAAAAATCGAATTTAAGGCGAGTAGTTTATGAGTTATACGTATTTAAAATTTAGACAAGCGGAGTAGTGGACAAACATTTTGCGGGGTAACTCCGTATATCACTCCACTCCGCGCGAGATAATGAGTGTTTTACGCTTAATCAATCACCCTGTATGTCTATTGTCTATTTATTATTATTATACCTAATTATTTTTTTTTTTATGTGCTTGTAAGAAAAACTTAAGTATTTATTTAAATTAATCCGTCCAAGTACTTTTTTTTAAAAATATTTAAAATACATATTTGATTACCTACATAGAAAGTATTTTAATACTTTTAGTCATTATTAATCAATCGCTTAAAACACCTTATTAGACCTGTGATAGTATTATATTTATGCTTGTGAGTTATACAGTATGGACATTAACAAAGTAGAAAGAAATAAGTCTATAGTCAAATAACATTGGAAAGAAAAAAGTTTGAAAAAACATTGTAAGGTTGCTAAGTTTACGGTACAAACAAATAACATATATGAAAGGAAAACTAGATAATATGAACAAATGAAGACACATAATAAGAGTACGCCGTAGATTGATCTGGGATAGGCATATTAGGGTAACAGAAGTCAAGCTACTACGATAAATAAGGGATTGGGGGCTTGATAAAACCAAAAAAAAAAAACCGAAAAAATGTCCAACAGAAATAGTTCAAGATAGTGTTGAAATGAACAAAGACAAGTATAGATCTTTATTCTTAGGAATAAACAATAGAATGTTACCAAAATAAGTTATAAAAAAAATAAGTTAAGTTTATTGAAAAAAAATTAAAATTCAAAAATGTTTTTATTTATATAATAGTTTACAAAATTTACCATACATAAACATTAGTGTTTTTTTTTTTTTTAAATACATTTCGTCATGTTTATTTAAAAACTTTAACTAAAGTATTTTAGTTATTCAAACAATAAAAATATATATTTTAATAATTTTTTTTTTCTCAGTGCGTCAACTGCATAATATATAAATATATAATTTTTGAACTGGCGTTGACTCATTTAGAAAACTATCAATATCTATTGCGCAGTCCTAAATATAAAGATTATGATTTGTCATCATGATGCAAGTATGTTGAGCATTATATTTTATAATTTCCTGTTTTCGAACAAATTAAATGCAAACTAGCTATTACTAAAAATATCTACATAATATATAAAATAATTTCAGCTGCTGTTTAGTATGCATGATTTTCCGATTAGTATAATATACTTTAAAACATCAATTTATAGGTTTCTACATAAAAACGATCGTTTATAAGTTATGTCTTTTAAATTCGATACCTGCCTCTATAATGTTCAGCACAATTGGATTAGTGTATGCCGTAGCGGGTTAATTAAAATATAGTTTGTTAAGTTTATTGTTTAAATATTAAATAAAGCGTCGTAATATTTTTCGGTTATTATAATACAGGTAATTAAAAAGGCTCATTAGTATGGAGGAACTTCATGTTTAGAACAATCGCTGTGGAAAAACTTTCGAACGGGGGAGAATACTATTATAGACATCGCAGCCACGGGCAAAAACCACGGTACGCATATTTTTATCGGTAAATAATGTTTATCGAAATACAAATCGAAAAGTGTACAGCGCACACACTCATCCACAGATGGCCATATAGAGTGTATATAATGGAAATAAAAATAAAAATAAATCGACGCTCGAATGATCTTCCGAATTGAAATTTCCCGCGGGAAAACCGTTTTTGTAAAGTTCTGCAGGCGGGTCTTATGTATTTTCGGTGTAGGGACCTTATACGCGTGTATTGTACGTATGAAAATATCGTAAGATATTTATATTATAATATATAATATGTTATATTCATATATTCTAAAATTGACGGTTTATATTAAATAACATAACAAACATATTATATATATATATATATATATATATTCCATTACTCGTTTGCGCTATATAATACTAGATAAATAGTGTAATAGAGCAGTCTTTAATATTTTAGTTTAGAATGAATAAGTATTTTTTACAAGGCTACATATGGGTTATCGGATGTTTATAAACATTGTGTAACAATATTATTATTGAATCAAAAATAGACTTTAAGATAGTTATTTTAGATCAAGCACTGTTCCTCACCATTACAAACCAAAAAAATAATGTGAGAAACTTAGTTTCGTTGACAACATACAGCGACCACCCGGCGATGAAAAAAAAAAAACCAATACAATTATAAACGAAAAAAATTAAATTGAGTGAGTACAATGGTTCATTTTCCGAATCGTTTTACAGGATATACAGCGGTAAAACCTCTTATTAGGAACACTGGAACAAAAATGAAATATGTTGATCAACACATTTTTTTCTAAAATATTATATTCGGATTAGTTAATAAAGTAACTACTTCATTCACATAGTATTACATTTATTAAGTATTTAATTATATATTTATTACATTTTATAGGTGTTACTTTTAATAATTATATGTATGAAGTATCTATATTGAAGGGTCTCAGTCTTTTATTTTCGTGTAATTATTTTATTGTTTAAACTTGTAACTGATTGCCTAGTAAATAATTTTCAGAAAAAGAAATTATATTATGTGTTACGTTAAAAGTATACCAATCGATGTCTGTTTTTGTGTCTAGTAACTTTATGATCATGCCTTCATAAAATTAATGCCGTTTGACGTCTTTTACGATTGCTCTCTTAAGGACTCTAAGAATTTTTTTTTAATAGGAGTCTCTCATTGTTTTCTTCTTCTTCTAAATCATCAATTGCAGCCTGTTCAAGTGTTTGAGAATTCAAAATTATATATCTATGATTAAGCTCACTACTGCAAGTTGCATCTTTTTCGCATTCACAATCAATTTTTATAAAAGTTATTATAATTTATTAATTCATTATTTTGTTATCACTCATCACAATTATAGATATATGTTTTTTTTCAATATTTTTTGATATTTTTAATTATTAAATTAATTTACATATGATAGAGCAGAATACATTTCGAAAGATATACAATATGTAGTTGTACCAAAATTATTTATACAACGTAAAATTTAAAAACTAAAATAATGTATAAATTATTGAATTTTAAATAGTTTTCTAACGTTTCTTCGCGACACACAACATACCACACATAAAATAAAATCAACTAAGCATAACAATTTGTATCTATTATATTTTTTATCTTAATCGTTGACTATCTTATAATTCCACATAACCTTGAAAAATAATTATTTCAAAATCGTCTCACAAGTAGCACTACTAAGAACTGATACTGAAATAAGTGCCATATTAACATGTCACCTGTAGAAACGTTTTTATTAAAATATACGAATAATTTATTGAACATTTCACTTTTAGAGAAAAATAATTTTTTATTCATCGCGCGTGGTTTTATGCGAAAGATCGTTTTAAAATGTTTTTAAAATAAAATAAAAGAATAAAGTTTCCTTCAGTGTCGGTTTGGAGTGCATGCACGCGTACAAGTTAGAGTGATTAGTGACTCTATAAATAGTATAAATACTCAGTTTTTCAGTCGTGCCGGAACAGCCGCTGAACGTAAAAGCTTAACCACAAATCCAAAGTTAGACTATATAATATATTATGTACTATATTCAGTAGTAGAAATGTAGAATTATTAGTATTAGTTTTTAGCATTGCGATGGTCGAGTTATTTGCGAAGCCCGTGCGTGTAAGTGTGCAACGTTTATCACTTCAAGTGTAGGTATCTATGTTTTTCCTTAACTATAAATTATTGTAGTCTTTCACTTTTACTGAGCTAGATAAAAAATAAACAGTTTTAATAACCAAAGTCTGTACTTATACAGTTATATTATACTTGCATTAGTATAATGCATAATGCAACAGACTAGAATTTTTAAATTAAAATAAATAAATGTATGTATTATAAATTATAATATTCAATAATTGTAACGTTGTTGATGATAACAAAATATTACTTCGTTATTTTTATCTTATGTCGGAATTTTTCATTTTCCTAATAACTTTTACACAGCACTGTTTCAAATAATATTATTAAAGTTAATCATTGCGTTTTAGATGGCCAATAAGTACAAAAGATAATATGGTACTGTTTTGAAAATACGGTTTTTTTTTTTTTTTTGAAAGAAAAAACAGTTAAAATTATTAAACATATAATAATTGAAAATAACTATAAAAATGAATAAATGTTATTTTCCAGGTAAAATTTATTTTCTGAAAAACAAATGTCTCGTAAAGTAGATAGTTTTTCACTGTGATTAAAATGAAAATGTGAGAAAATTAAAAACGTCCTCATCAAAGTACTATCTAGATCCAATTATCTACTGAAAAGAAGTATTGTTGATTTTGCTCCTAAAAAAGTAGGTGTTAATAGTAATAAAAAATCTCATATCTATATAAAACCAATCACTATGCTTATAATCGAAAATAAAATTAATTACAATTTTAAAATATGCTTAACGATATAATAAAATAATATTTGCAATCGACAAAACTGTGGATGACTTTTGCATTTGTAGTTTCATTCCGGAAATACTGTTTCAATCCGGACCTAAGGTTCATATAATATTCTAATAAAGTACAAAATATTTTAACACCTATAAACACACCAACACCCGGTGGATTATTATTGTGCGCTGCAACAATTCACACGACTGCTTCAAAATCGTACATAATAATATTATATGAAACGTTTCGCAACTCTTATGATGTATCAAAATGAATGTTTCTTGAAGTCATGGAATTCATGGTATAATAAAATAATATACTTGCGCGAGAAACTTTGTAACTTCTTCGCAAGTACTGGATCTTCATTTACTCGTGTCCTATAATATTATATAAAGAGTAATTTTTTAAAAGGTTAACACTCATTCAAACGTTTTTTGAATACAATTTGGTAAATAGTATCTGCTATTATGAGTAATTACAGTAATATTATAACTAATAGTTATTAGTTTAATGTGAAATAAGACATTTACCACTCAAAATTAATCTTATTATTTTTTTATGTCATAAAAAAAAGCATTACAAAATATATAAATAAAAGTTGTAGGTATTTACATAAAGATATTTTATGTTATAAACAGTCATATTTAAGAATATTAAATAGATACAAAAAAATATATATAACAGGAAAAAAGTAGTATACATAAACATATTATTGACACGATAAATTATGTAGATAAATAACGAAATACTTCTTAATCCAAATTTATTTTAATCTTTCGTACAATATAGAATCTAGATATCGTAACATTTTTTTTTTGTCATATATACGTAATTATTTATATAAAGAAAATTCATTTTGGGAAATATTTTTTCTTAAAGTTATACCATTATGACATAGAGTATTCATAAATAATATTATATTTATAAAAATCACAATTATTAATAATAATAATATATTTTTTCTAATGTACTCGTATCGATTATAATAACAGATTTTCTAATAGGATTAGTATAGTTTACAATGAGCACCTCTAAGTAGGAAAAACCGCTTTAATTCAAAATAATAATTATGAGTGCTAAACATTTTATTTCAAATGATGATAATGATCACGTCATAGCGTGTTATACACGATGTCAACGCTCATTTTCACGGAAAAAAGCGGCCGTTTCGCGAAATATTTTCGTACATCAAAATGCGTGTGAAAAAACCGCAATCAGTTCACGAAATCGTCACGACATATTATTATGATAACATCCGCGCGGAGGATATACGAAACGTCGCGAGGTGCCAAACCGCTCGGCCATAGTTATTATTACGTTGTACGACGATACGCGAGAGTATAATGTCTCGCGCGCAGCGTAAGAATTACACACACACACACACACATACATATATATATATATATTAAATATATCATTACTATTATTACACGACGATACCGGGAAAAAGTGGGCGAATCGCGAGTAAGAAAATCGGTCGGTCGCGTGCCGTCGCCGACAGAATTTGCAGTCTGGACGATCGTCATCGCTTGTCGGACTGCCTCGTGGCAACTCCCGCGGCGCCTCGTCTCTCGATCGTATTGTCATTAATTTTTTTTTTTTGTTCTCGCACAGCACGTTTTTTTTTTTTTACGCTTTTCGTTAAAATATTATGTCGTTATTATTGTCATTTTAATGGCACAGTATGATAATGATGCGATAATATTATGACGCACGTGCGAACTCAATTCTACATAATATTGTTATTATTATTATTATTGGTCAAACGAACGAGGCCGCCGTTGATATTTTGTACACGATTCGTACGCGATGCGACGTATTATAATATATATACCTACGTTCAAAATGACATTATGCGAACATATTATTGTTATTATCGGCGATCCCGGGAGCCCGCCGAACGGTAGAGCGTAAACATAAAATAAATGTATTCTTTATAAAACATCACATCGTGACACGCCTTTGCACAACTGCCACACCGCGTATATTATATTACGGCCTGTAGGCTACAAATGGGCAGGTTTACCAGCAGTGCTCCGTTCTTATTCGTACTTCAATCGTATATAAACGGTAAATAAAAAGATTAGAAAGATTATTTTTCTTATTTTTCGAAATTCTAATTTTAACTACGTTACAAGGTTAATTAAAAAAAAAAATACACAATGTTTTTTCCTCGTATAAAAGGCTGACTTTTCAAAAAAATCGGTTAAAAATATACTAATGAATGTGGCTTATTAGTTTTAATGTATACAATTAATTAAGTCATTGAAGAATCGAAACCTTAATACCCTATACTAGGTACATACTTTGTAGGTATGAAAAATAAAAATAAATAAATAACAAAAATCGATACTCTGAGTACCTACCGTGATACCAGGTGTATTAAACATTTGATTTTTCTTTTTGTAATAATTATCAGTAAACATTGTTTATTGCGTTTTTTTTTGGTACGCTCAATTTTATTAAGTATTTCCCTAAAGTATATTGAAATGATAAGTGTTTTGAGATCGTCACATATTGATTATTATATAATATATAATGTGTATGTGTTGTCGAAGAGACAAGTATGAGAGTTATGAACCACGTATCAACACATTTAATAAAGTGTTTTATACCTACCTACTTTCAATCGTGAAATTAAAAAATATAATATCTGTTACATCAACCCGTAAAAATGTATAGGTAATAAGTATTTGAGTCTTAAATATTTCAAAACCGTGTCTATGTATTATTATTATTATACCCATAAATTATAAACATACATAAATATTAAATAACATAAAAACTGACAAACGCGTTCAAATAAATAACAGAGTAATTGACTCAGAAAATAATATCGTACCTAAGTGTTGCCTGTAGTGCTACGGATTATTCCACGTATATCTATAATATAATAGGTATAATATTATTTTATTTAACACCTGGAAAAGATTTAAACTAATTACCACTAGGTACATATATTAAAAATAATTTTATTAGATGGCTTATTTTTGAGTTCAACACTAATAATTTATTCTAATATACATTTTTTAGGGTGTCGTATATTTTCCCTTATTTTTTCACATTACAATTTTTATTTAGCTTTAATGTTTAAATTATATATTAATATGTAATATCTCGTGTATGATGTGTCACCGTACCTATCGATTTATATCATAACTTATAACTACTACTATTATATCTAAAAATCATATCGTGATGTCACGAACAAAACGTATCTATAATGTAGGTATATATAATAACCCTGGGCTTCTATATCCCCCGAGCTTATTCGGTGCAATGTTCTATAGTGAAATCAAATCGAATAAATAAATAATAACAATCATCGCGTAACACAGCTACTGTTAGTTGACTAGTCGGCCTAGCCATTTTCCTCCAAAAATGAGATATTATTTTTCTTCGCTGTCCATTTTCCTTCTCCTCCTCTAAAAAAAAAATTGGTTTCCATTTTTCTCCAGATTATTTTCGATAAAAATTATATCTGTTTTCCTCCAATAAAATTATGAAATTGGTTCTTGGATTAAAAATAGCTTTGGGCTCACATTTATAATTTCACGAGAAGTTTATTTTATGTTTTATTGAAGATTGTATGCACAATATACCTAAATATACCTAACGATAAAAGAGTGAGCCAGTATGCTGACTCTTTAACAGACACGTACATTTCAGAAAATGCTACATTTCCACCACTTATTTGGGTAGAATTATCATCTTCATTCAAGGGCGCCCGCAGAAATGTTCACCGGAGGGGGGCAAGGTCTATATTATACATAAATATATAAAATGCTATGTTAAGTTAGGTAAAATACTGTAATAGGTATACAAATATTGGTAAAAAAAGTGGGGGGGCATGCCCCTCTGCGGGCACCCATGTCTTCATTATTACGAACTACCAATGCACGTGAGTCATTCCATTCACATTTTAAAGACAATTTTTATTAAGAAAAACCAAATATATTTATGTGGCTCACTCAATATTATGAAGTAAATTCACATTAATATTTATTGTAAAATAAGAAGCATTCATACTCCAAAAAAAAAAAAAATCGAAAGACTACTCAACAAACAAATGTGAAGTAATCGACAATGCAATTATTAAAATGCAAAATGGAGAAATTTCTAGGTACGTATGTACAAAAAGTAAAATAGTTTTTCATATTCTAATTTTTATTTTCTTTAAACAGGTATTCATTTGCCGCTGAAATTTCTTATAGTTTTAATAAAATATAATGCTATATTTACAATTTTTTGGAGGAAAATGGACAGTGAAGGAAAACAATATCTCGTTTTTGGTGGAAAATGGACCAGCCCGAAATGGACGTAGCGAATTAGTAAATTTTGATTCCATAGTATCAAACCAAAATCGTACGTATTAATAAACCGTAAGTTCGATATTATTTCCAAATCGTCGAGCACGTATATGTTCACCCAACATCAACCAACATTTGTTTTAGAGGATCATAATATTATATTATTATTACTCGATAGAGTAAAACAATATTTTTGATAAATAATATATGATATTAGTAAATCTTCGTGATCATAATTATTATTATTATTATTATAATCGGACGACGCCGAAGTCGCTGCACACGGTATGTACGAGGCAACGGCTGTTCTCGGTCGGCCGGCGATAGGCCGTGACGTGTGGACACCACACGCGCGCGCCGCGGCGTTAAAGCACACGCGTACTCGCGCCGACCGGTACGCCGTCGCCGACAGTCGCGTCGTCGTGTGTCGCCGCCGCCACGGACGCGCCGCCGCGTACTATATCGTATATTTGAATAATAATAATATAACGCCACTCTGTACGCACACGCCACGGACACTCGCGCGTTCGTCGTTCGCGCCGACGACACGCGGTGATTTGATCGTCGCCGCTGCCTACACATCGCCGCCGCCGCTGCCGGAGACACGAGATACTATCCTCTAATCACGTACTCTTGTGATATTAATTATGTATATATAATGTTTTAATAAAATAATATTATAAGTTTGCGCACACGATATTCGTCCGTCGTCGTCCGTTCGCCCGCGTAAAGCGCGTCGATCACAACATAACTAATATTTTTAAATCGTTCGGTTTTCCTACGTCCGACCGACACCCCCCCCACATTATATTCCCGCTGGACCGGCTG